>RJWK010003388.1:0-64429 GCA_004363435.1 Platanista minor
GGATAGGGAGGGTGGGAGGGAGGGAGATGCAAGAGGGAAGAGATATGGGAACATATGTATATGTATAACTGATTCACTGTTATAAAGCAGAAACTAACACACCATTTGTAAAGCAATTATACTCCAATAAAGATGTTAAAAATATATATATATCCAAGATATTGTCACGAAATGCCAGAGATTCGCTGGAATGCCGCTGGCTTAAGGCCATCTATTCCCATATTGAAACAAAGAGCCTGCTCTAATCCTGCTGTGACTTCGGAAGGCCAGAGCGCTTCATCTCCTAGTTTTGATCCCCTCTCTTGTATTTTGACCTATGTCAGGATCGGACTTAGGCTTATTTCTCCCTTCTTTCAGAATTTTGCACAATAGTATCTGAAACTGTGGGACACTTTTCATGTTGAAGTCAAGTTTTTATGTATAGGTTGTGTTACATATATACGATCTGTAAAGAACTGGCAAAAGTTAAACTTGTAACTTGATGTGTATTACTGTACCCAGTCATTTTAGAAGGCTTTGTTTGGGAGAGAGAATTTCCTGCCTCGTGTTAACATTTTATTATTTTATATCAAGCTCTTTCAGGGTAATGGTTCAATCAAAATTAAGTTATGGGGCTTCCCTGGTGGCGCAGTGGTTGAGAGTCCGCCTGCCGATGCAGGGGACACAGGTTTGTGCCCCGGTCCGGGAAGATCCCACATGCCGCGGAGCGGCTGGGCCCGTGAGCCATGGCCACTGAGCCTGCGCGTCCGGAGCCTGTGCTCCACAACGGGAGAGGCCACAGCAGTGAGAGGCCCGTGTACCACAGAAAAAAAAAAAAAATTAAGTTATGATTTCCTTTTTTTATTTTTACAGTGTTTAACCAGTTCAAATTCTGTTGCTTTATCTCTTTGAAAAATTGAAGTTAGGATGCAATTAAAACTCCCTAACATCTAATTTAAATGGCTTGAATTTATCTACAACTGTAGCACTACCTTATTGATAACACTTGTTACTCTTTTTATAACATAGAACAATCTACTTTGAGAAGTGAAGAATGGAATCCTTGGGAAGAAGATGAAAAAAATGAGCAAAAACACAGACTGCAGATATTAAATAAGTCCACAAAAGAGAAAAAAGACTTCCATGTACAAATCTGGGGCAAAGCTGCCATTGGTAAGTTAATGTTTAAAGCTGAGACATGTAAAAAGCACTTTGTTAATATATTTACAGTTTATTTCATCATTTGTTAAGACATCCTGATGCTTTTTACTTTTTCTCAACATTCCATTTCTCTTTTCTGTTAGACAACATCTGTGTAAATGCACACACACAAACACACACATGCACACATATATTCTATTTTTGGTCTTTAGCAGAGCACAGCTTTATTTGTCAATACAAAGAGTGGGTTGTGTATGCATAATTATACTGAAATGCCTATGTCAACTGAATTTTCATGGAATTATGTGTTTATTGGACATTTGATGCACAGGTATAAGATGTGGCCCCTGCCCTTAATGGCCAAACAAGTTTGGGAAACATTGAACTGAACAAAGTTAAACAAGGTTCTTTATTGCAGGGCTTTGTCAGAGCCTTTAATATGCCAGTGTTCATTGTGAACATCTAAGAAGGGGATAGTATGTAGTTGATTAAACTTGTTTGCCCACAGAAGCATTTTTGCTCTGAGTATCATGAGAGTGTAGTGTTCCAAGTTATCTGATATGCTCAATTAGAGAATGGGGGACTCTCAATGACAGAAGAGTCAGAAAGAATTTAGTGAGTTAGAAGGGGCTTTCTTTGGCCATAAAACATTAGTTAGATTTATGTACAGTAAGGGATATGGATAGAAGGTACCAGGTGAAAGGAAAGTAAACAGAATAGTAGTGCCTGACCCATGATGTTTCATAAATTTATAGACACTTGCATACATACATATATACATCCTTGAAAATTACTACTGACCTCTGAAGTTCTAGTACCCAGACCCAGGAATCCAATCATCAAGTTCTAGCAATTTTTTTCTTTATAAAATCTCTAATATTAATTTCTTCCTTTAAATTTCCACTTCCCCATTCTAGTTTTTAATTATATCAACTTCTTAACAAGTTTCATGTTTCCAGATTTTTCTTATTTCAATCCAATAGGCACAAAGTGTCCAGATGAGCTTTATCAAGCACTGCATTCATTCATCAGCCTATTCTCTAGGCACAGTCATAGGACACCAGTTATAGAAATTCCCATTCCAAAGGGGAGAAAATGGAAGGAAAATGGAGTCACAGGTTTAAGCAATTTTGATATCCAGCCAGGCAAACTCCATTAGGTTTCAATGCCTGGGAGTACTCTGTGGCTCAGAGCTTTACTTCTGGACTTTCAGCTCCATGCTTGGGAAGTCATCCTTCCATTTTCAGGAAGGTTAGCATGTGTTTGCAGCTCAGTAGTTTTATCATCCTGTTCCTGCTGTTAGGATTTTGGGAGTCCAGTAAGCTTGTTTCATTTCAAGCTGTCTCTGTCCCTTTTAGTCCAAGCTGGCAGTGTTTCTGCTAATATAACATTCTCAAGAACCTTGTGGGTCTCCCATTTATGTCACAAAGATTTGCTTTTTTAGACAAGAGTTCCTCCACAGGTCTTACCTGGATAATCCCATCTCTATTTCTAGCTTCTGCTGAGATGGCTAAGGAGATCCATAAATTAACACCTAATATTTTCAAAAAACCCTCCTTGTGATTGAGTATTCTGACCAGGCATTAGCAAAAGGATGTCACCTACATCCTTAGCCTTCTCTCCAGAGCATGCTTTCTTCACAGTGAATCTCCTAATTTTTCACCTCTTTTGCAATCTGAATAGGCTAAGAATATCCAAAATCATCAAGTCATTGTTCCTTTTTGCTTACCAGTTTTTTCCTCAGTCTCTTTTCAACTCATATTTTACTGTAATCAGCAAGATGAAACCAGGTCACAACTTCAACACTTTACTTAGAAATCTCTTCAGCTAACTATCCAAGTTTATCGTTTACAAGTTCTGGTTTGCATATAACTGCAGGACACAATTCAGCTAAACTTTCTGCTGCTGTATAACAAAGATGCCCTTTTCTCCAGTCTCTAATGAGATGTTCCTCATTTCCTTCTGAGCCCCTACCAAGAGCAATTTTAATGTGCATATTTTTACCAACAGTCAGTTTACGGTGATTTCGGTATTCTCTAAGATGATACAGGGTTTTTTCTATTCTCCTCACTTTCTTCTGAGTTCTCAGAACTGAGTCACTAACACCCATATTTCTACCTAGTCTGTTCAAGGCAATCTTAATCTAGGTGGTTTTTTTTTTTTTTTTTTTTTTTTGCGGTACGCAGGCCTCTCACTGTTGTGACCTCTCCCGTTGCTGAGCACAGGCTCCGGACGCGCAGGCTCAGCAGCCATGGCTCACTGGCCTAGCCGCTCTGCGGCATGTGGGATCTTCCCAAACCGGGGCACGAACCCTTATCCCCTGCATCGGCAGGCGGACTCTGAACCACTGCACCACCAGGGAAGCCTAATCTAGGTGTTTTTTAATCATGCTTCTCAAAATTCTTTCAGCCTTTCCCCATTACCCAATTCCAAAGGCACTTCCAGATTTTTAAGTATTTGTTACAGCAGCACCCCATTTCCAGGTACCATAATCTATTGCTACATAATCTATAGGTTCCTTTAGCTGCCATAACCAATTACCAAAAATTTAGTGGCTTAAAACAACACATTTTTTTAATTGATCTGTAAGTGACATATAACATTATATAAATATGTTTCAGGTGTACTACATATTATTTGATATATTGTATATCTTGTGAAAGGATCAACATAGTAAGTCTAGTGAACATCCATCACCTCACATAGTTACAATTTTTTTTCTTGTGATGAGAACTTTTAAGATCTCCTTTCTTAGCAACTCTCAAATATGCAATACAGTATTATTAACTGTGGTCACCGTAAGTTTATTAGCTTACGTTTCTGAAGGCAGAAATCTAAAATGTGTCCACAGGGCTATATTCCCTTTGGAGGCTCTAGAGGAGCATCTGTTTCCTTGCCTTTTACAGTTTCTAGTGACTGCCTGCATTCCTTGACTCATGGCCCCACCTGACTCTGACTTCTGCTTCCTCCTCACATCTCTTTCCCTCATTTTCAGTCTCCTGCCTCCCTTTCCTGAGGACCCTTGTGATTACATAGGACCCACCCAGGTAATCCAGCATGATCTCTCCACCTCAGCATCCTTATCTTAATCACATTTAGAAGGTCTCTTTTGCTTTGTAAAGTTAACATTCATAGGTGCTAGAGATTTCATCTTTGGACCTCTTGGGTTGGAGGAAAGCATTACTCAGCCTACCATGTTTGGAAAGCTTTATCTGATTAGCCAAGTCTTTAAACATGGGTTTTGTGTGTGTCTTTTAGTACCACGGTATAATGAGAATGGAACAAAACACATCTCTCAATGTAACTTTTTAGTTATATTTATACATAATTGGGCTCCCTGATTACCTCATTGTATGACAATACAGAGGTCTGAGACCTCTACTCTCAGAGCTTTCATTCAGGTGAAATCATAAAACGTAGGGCCCAGCCTAAGGAGAAAAGACACAGTGGCATTTGTTTGCAGAGGGCATCATGTAGTGAAGGATGTGTGTTCAGGTGGGGAGAGGTAATATCTCCTTGACATATTGAATATATATGTACATACATGAGCTTCTCCGGTTCTGTTTGGCACAAGATGGTGACTCCACTGCCAGTCTGTTATAATATAGAAACAGTCCTAATCATACAGTAACTTACACTGTAATCATATAGTAACTTACACTGTGATATAACACGTTTCAGGATAAGATAGGTAGTAAAGGTCCAGTGGTGATTAGAGAGTTTTTTGTCTTTAATATAACCCACATTTTACACTGACAACCTCTGAGTTTAGTCTCTCGTACATTAGCTGCCATATTGATGATTTTGAGCCCAAAGAGGAATAGAATCTGGTTTCCTAATCGAATGATATCAAAGAGCAGAACGTAAATTCATCTCACACACTAGAGTACACCAGAAGGTAAATGCTTTCATTTTTTGTTTTTTTAATTACCAGGTTTGTATCTCTGGGAGCATATTTTTGAAGGTTTACTTGAGCCCACTGATGTGACTGCTCAGCGGAGAGAAGGAAATTTAGTTGTTGGAAGAACACATTACAGGTATTAATTGTGCAACATTAACCTTTGATATGTTGCTGTACAATTTTTTATGTAAATACTAGAAGAAAAATCAGAGGAAAATATATCAATATTTATAGAAAATATTTTCACTTCAACTTATGAAGGATGGAGAGATAAATCTCATGTATATATATTTGTAGTTAAAGCTTACCTTAAACATTTTCTTATAAAATTGGATGTTACAAAATACGGGTTTTTTTGGAATCATGTGTCTATTTCATTTTAATCAAAACATTTCTGATTATATGGAAAAGTTCATGCTCTAAATTTTGTAACATTTGGTTGTTGATAAACATGTAACATTCTGTATGTTGGAATAATATGCAAACTTAAAGTATTTTTATTTTTCTCCTTCATGTAATAGATTCACATATTTTTATGTATTCACGTGGTAGCAAAGCTACTGCTATTAGTTTTGAAATTTTTATCAAAACATTTCATATATGAGTTCTATCATGATTTGATAATATAGATTACCATTTTACTGCAATATTCAGAAATCTTTTTTTAATTCAATAAAACCAATGTATTATTGACATTTTTGCACTCTTATTTTTTTTTTTTTTTTTTTTTTTTTTTTTTTTTTTTTTTTTTTTTTTTTTTTTTTTTTTTTTTTTTTTTGTGCTACGCGGGCCTCTCACTGTTGTGGCCTCTCCCGTTGCGGAGCACGGGCTCCGGACGCTCACGGGCCCAGCCGCTCCACGGCATGTGGGATCTTCCCGGACCGGGGCACGAACCTGAGTCCCCTGCATCGGCAGGCGGACTCTCAACCACTGCACCACCAGGGAAGCTCTGCACTCTTATTTTTATAAAACTTTTTATCTGTGACTTCATATTTTCTGAAGATTTTTAAATAGAATTAAGATCATTTTATTTAGGAATATTGTGACAGTGAAAGAATGCCACTTTCTATTAGATTTTGCTTTCTTACTGAAATAAAAATCAAAAATAATTATTTTAAAATGCTTATTTCATTTAACAATTATATTATTAAGGGAAAAAAATGTGAACCAAAGATTATGGTTTCCTTTAGGTTTCCATTTATTTCTCACAGAAATCAAAAGGAAGAGCTATAGTTAATATCAGTTTCATTTGAATTTTCGCTGCTCTTTTAATTCTTTATTTACTCTATACACACTTGGAAAGCAATTTCATTGCATGTATCTTTTCAAAGTAATCATTCTTGAAAAGTAAACAGGCTTTTAAATCATCATTGGTAATGATTATTTTTCCTTTTATCTCCAGGCTTCTATTGATCTAATCCCATTGAAGAGTTTATACATAAACCTAAACTTAAAATAGTTGGATTTGGGTGTTTGAAAGTAAATGTGTATTATGCACATAAATGTAACATTTTTCTGTGTTCAAAGTAAACATGTATTATGAGTATTAGTCTGTTAGGTCTACCTACAATATATATTAGAATTTTCAAAAGAATTATTTGAAATTCATAGAGAAGTTAATATACAGTGTTACTGCAGCAAAGGTTTTGAGCAAATGGCATTAACTCCCAAAAGAAAAACTAACTTTCTGTTTCCTTCTGAAATTTTTACCTGAGATTTTATATTATGATTAAATAACAATGCTACTTCCTTTTAGAATTTAAGAGAACTGTGTATTCATGGAAGTTCACTATTGTAGCAGATTTTTTTAACAGCTTATTAAAGTTTTAGGCTCATGGAAAGTAGCATACATAATTTATCCAAAATTAATAAACTTTTATGAAACTGCGAGTTTTGAGTTGAATCAGGCTACATGGGTACTAACTTAAATGTTTCGACACTTTTTTTTTTAAGTTATTTATGTTATTAATTTATTTTTGGCTGCATTGGATCTTTGTTGCTGCGCGCGGGCTTTTTGTAGTTGTGGCGAGTGAGGGCTACTCTTCATTGTGGTGCGCAGGCTTCTCATTGCGGTGGCTTCTCTTGTTGCAGAGCACGGGCTCTAGGCGCATGGGCTTCAGTAGTTGTGGCTCGCGGGCTCTAGAGCGCAGGCTCAGTGGTTGTGGCACACGGGCTTAGTTGCTCCGTAGCACGTGGAATCTTCCCAGACCAGGGCTCGAACGTGTCCCCTGCATTGGCAAGCGGATTCTTAACCACTGTGCCACCAGGGAGGTCCCAAGACATTAATTTTTATTTGACCAAAAGTGAAATGGCAGTAATCATTCATCTCGAAGATATAGAGTTTCTAAATACTATCAAAATCCTTTAAATAAGCATAAATACATTCTATTTAAATAAACCTTTAAGTTTACAAAGAGCTTATATCATTTAACATTAATTTCACAACACTTCTGAGGCAGAAAATAGAAAGGGTATCCTCAGTGTTCCAGGGTCGATCAGGCTCCTGAATGCTGATTCTTATCTATTCATAGGCCCAAATAATGTAATCCAGAATATCAAGTAAATAACTCAGAATGGAAATAGAACTATCAGTCAGTCCATATGTTTGTATTGGCTTGACCAGCACATTCTTTCCATATAGGCAGACTACAAGTGATACCTAAATATTTGAGAGTTGTTTAATTAAATATGGAATCAAAATGTGGGCTATAACTATATATAGCACTTCCAAATCTGTGTGTTTCAGAAGGGAAGAAATGAATGACTCCATGTTCACCACTGAGTCAGTACCATACATACATAGTCTGTGCTCAGGATGTGAATAGATGAATACATACAAGGCAAACTGAACTTGTGAGGCAGCCTGGTGAAGTTCAGTCACCTCTGGGCAGTGTAGCAATGTGACTGAGTTGTTAAGGGCACAGACTCTGAAGGCAGAATATCTCAGTTCCAATTCCAGCTTTACCTCTTATTAGTGTCTGACCCTGGCAAGTTTCTTAACCTCTCAGTGCCTGGATTTCCTTGAGTTTAAAATAATTATAATATAATGTAATATATATATATATATATATATATAATTATAATATAATTTAAAATAATTATTAAGGTAAATATTAGTTTCTATTTCACAGGATTGTTTTGAAGATTAAATGCATTAATAGATATACAGTGCTTAGACCAGTATCTGGCACATGGTAATCACTGTAGAAGTCTTGTTATTAGTTTTATTATTTTTACTGTTACTTAAATAGGTACTGCAACATCTCCCTACCTTTCAGTTCTCCTTTTTTCTGTGTTTCCATTATTGTCTATTATCTCTCCATTCACGTACCTCCCAATAAACACCTTTTTGATACATGTTTTATGTTAATGTGTTCAGTTAGGTTACAAGCTAGCATGGCACCCATTCCGTCTCTTGAAGGAACTTTGCCTGTCTCTGCTCATATCTGTCATATGTTCATTTATAGTTTAATTTCAAAGGGCAACTTTATGTTTAATTTCTTAGGAGGAGTCTTCTGCTTATCATGACCTTTGATTATCCCCAAAAGACTGCCTTCAGAATTCTGCAATGTGCATGTGCATGCATTATCATAATATATATAAATGTCCACCCATTTGATAAAACAAAAGTTAGATGCTAAATTACTTAATTCGTTGTTATCTAAATTCAATTATACTTTCTTTTTTTTTAATAAGTATATTTTATTTATTTTTGGCTGCGTTGGGTGTTTTGTCGCTGCACGCAGGCTTTCTCTAGTTGCCACGACTGGGGGCTCCTCTTCACTGTGGTGCGCGGGCTCATTGCGGTGGCTTCTCTCATTGCGGAGCATGGGCTCTAGGCACGCGGGCTTCAATAGTTGTGGCTCGCAGGCTCTAGAGTGCAGTCTCAATAGTTGTGGCTTGTGGGCTCTAGAGCACAGGTTCAGTAGTTGCGGTGCATGGGCTTATAGTTGCTCCGCGGCATGTGGGATCTTCCCCGACCAGGGCATGAACCTGTGTACCCTGCATTGGCAGGTGGATTCTTAACCACTGCGCCACCAGGGAAGTCCTAAATTCAATTATATTTTGAATGAGCATCTGCTCCTTATGAAAAAGTTGAACTTTTCTCTGAAGATCACGGTAAAATATGTCTGATTCCTATTTTTAGAATTTCCAGATCTTACTATCATAAGAATTTAGTGAGCTCACTACTCATTACAGTGAGTGAAAACTTTTATAGATAATATTAATGGCTACACTATGGTTCAGTCATATACTGGACCATAGATCAATGCAGATCTCAAATAAAATTTTCATTGGTAAAGAAAGACAATATAGTTAATTTTTCATAATGCCCATTCTCCCACTCCAGCCAAGCTAGTATGAGGGTGGGAGTGTTCCATCATAAACACTGAATTCAGAAGGCGTGGAGTCATGGCAATGATGCTGGGCACAAAAGTAGGGTGAATTGCAACAGCTATTCAAAAGTAAGGGCCATTCATGGGTTCGGTATACCTATCTTCTAAAACTATTTATTAACCAAAAATGATGTAGAATTCGATGGCTGAGAGCTGTGTGGATGGTTTAGCTTGTGCGCTTATTCTTTATCAAGGCATTTGCCAGACTCTTAGCTGGCAATTATTAATCTTATCTGTAACTCAATGTAATAGCATATGGCGTTTGTTCAGTAGCACTCACTGAATTTAGAAAAAATGAAACAATACTTATATTGGATTCTAAAAAAAATATATTTTGCTCACGTTCAGCTTAGAACTCAATATTCAAATGATTTCTCTGGACTTTGTAAGTATTGAAAGTACTTATTGGGAAGAAAGTTTTCAACCGAACCTAGCAGAAAAATAATAAATATTGAAAATTAGAAGTTCTGACTATTAAATATATATTAAGAAATCTAGAAGAGCAAGTCACTGTTTTAAAATTCTGTATATGAGCTCCTTAAATATGTTCATTTTTCAGCTAATGGATATTTGTGACTGATGCATGATTAATAACTTTAGGAAACTAAAATACATCTTTTATCATGCATAAATATACTATAATATCTCATACATATGCCCTACTTTATGTAATAAATGTATAGCTAGAAATTTATTAATAAATTGAATTTTTGTAACTTGATTCATAATTTAAATGCAGTAGGAGAACTTAAATAAATTGGTAGAGCAGATAACTCCCTTAAAGAGAATTACAGCTTAACTCATTCTACATTTACTGAGTGCCTGCTAGTTAGTTCCTACTAGGCTCTGAGGATTTCAAAGTGAATAAAATACTTTTCCCTAGCCTCAGGGAGTTCACACACTAGTGGCTGAGATAAACACATAAATAATTTTCATACCTTATACAAAGCATAATGGTAAGGACGTGCATACTCCTTAGTTGTTAAGGAAATATAGAGGGAAGGCCACTAACTCAATATGAGTAGAGTTGGGGATATGGGGCCTATCAAGAAAGACTTCCGGGCTTCCGTGGTGGCGCAGTGGTTGAGAGTCCGCCTGCCGATGCAGGGGACACGGGTTCACGCCCCGCCCCGGTCCGGGAAGATCCCACATGCCGCGGAGCTGCTGGGCCCGTGAGCCATGGCTGCTGAGCCTGCGCGTCCGGAGCCCGTGCTCCACAACGGGAGAGGCCACAGCAGTGAGAGGCCCACGTACCGCAAAAAAAAAAAAAAAAAAAACCTTGATGCTGCCATCACAGGTTGTGCAACTTAAGCCTGATTTCCCAAATGCAAAATGGGGGACTAATCTCCTCTGCAGAATTGTTGTGGAGGTTAAAGGATAACCTGTGCAGAGTTCCTATGTATCATGTATATAAAAGGCATTTAATAATGTTAGTTTTTATCCCCAACAATAAGCAAAAAAAGCAGGATTTCAGCATATTTGTACTGAATATTAAAAGATTCTAGCAAGTTATAAAGAAATGTTTGAGCAGGTTGCAAAGAATCTAGGACCGTTGTAACTAAGTTTATGATAGGTTAAATGGTATTTTTTGTATTTAATACATATTCGTGTAAAATATTTCAATGGTATTGGTTGTTCGAAGCAGCACATAATATGAAATGTGAGTTATGACATGTATCTATTCCTTTTATGATATTTTTTAAATACCTTAAAGAATAGAGAGTAATACAATAGATTCCCATTTAACCACCACCTAGAACTAACAAATTCTGGCTCTCTGTCATATTTCCTTCAGATAGTTAACTTTCCTCATAAAAGAATTAGATATTTCCAGTAAAGGCAATAAATGCTCTCTTTGTATTGTTCCTCAGGCCCTTTCCTCTTCCTTCCTCCTAAGAGACAACCACTAACTATCATGAATTTGTTTTATATATCTTCCCATTCAAATTTTTATATTTATACTTTTATTAGATATATAAGGTAAATATTTTTTCCTGTGAGTACTTTCAAATTTGCATATAATTAATCTGTCTACAACCAAAGTTTCCCATTACTCTACATCTATGTCCTATCATCCAAAGTTGTTCCAAAAAACATGTGTTATAGAAATTATTTCTAGAAAGAATATGGATTAAGTTTCATTATATACTTTATATAAAATTATTTAAAACTTCTGATACCAAATACTTTTGTTCTCTTTTTGTTTGTCTCTTGTTTTTGTTTTGTTTTTAACAGCTTCATCACTGGTCCAGCTGTGGTCCCAGGGTACTTCTCTGTTGATGAGAATAATGTGGTACTCGTTCTAAATGGAAGAGAAAAAGCAAAGGTCTTTTATGCCACCCAGTGGTTACTTTATGCACAAAATTTAGTGCAAACTCAAAAACTCCAGCATCTTGCTGTTGTTTTGCTTGGAAATGAACATTGTAATAATGAGTGGATAAACCAGTTTCTCAAAAGAAATGGAGGCTCTGTGGAACTACTTTTCATAATATATGACAGCCCCTGGATTAATAACATGGATGTTTTTCAGTGGCCTTTAGGAGTAGCAACGTAAGTACCAAATATTATTACATGTTTTGAGACTCTAAGACCTGAATTTCTTTATCAACAAGACTGTGTTTTAAATTTGTAATAAATGTAGTTCTGAGCTCATTGAGGCCATGTACAGCCTTTTCTATGGGCAAAACTATGGTTTGGTCTCATGCTTTGGTAATAATAATGATGTTTTTAGAGTATTTTAGACTTTTCTGAGGAGAGCAGATGAGTTACGTTTTTGTATTTTAGAACCCCAAGTCATAGGATAAATTTTCAAGTTTATCACTAGTACCTTAAAGAAGTGTTTAGAAGTGGATGGCAGACAGACGGACCTTCTTAAAACAATTATAGAATCTATATAACTATACCTATATAACTATATAGATATAGGGTTTTCTTAAATCCTTTTATTTCTTCTTTTTTTTGGGGGGGGGGCGGTGGGCCATGCCACATGGCATGCGGGATCTTAGTTCCCATGTCCCGTGCATTGGAAACATGGAGTCTTAACCACTGGACAGCCAGCATACTCCCCTTAAATCCTTACTTTAGATCCAATATTAAATGAAGAGCACACTGACCCTGGGGTTTGGGAGGATTATAATATACTCAGGTCTGCGACTAAGACTGATAGAATTTGCACAAATCTGTTGTGTAAAAAGAAAGGGTAATTAAATAGTATGTAATATATGTAAAGTCTTTCTATAGAACTGGAAACTTATTTTGTATCATTCTGTTAATAGAGAGCCTTTGAATAACAGTAAGTTGACTTTAAGTTGCCACTAGTACATAAACTTCCTGATGGCAGGGATTTTTGTCTCTTTTGTTCACTACTTTATCTATAAAGCCTAAAACAGTGCCTACAGAGTAAGCATTCAATAAATATTTGTTGAGTGGATGAATTATGAAATAGCTCAGTAATATGATACTGTATTTGAATCAGATGTTCATTATGCATTATTTTATCACTGGTTACAAAATGTGACCTTAGACTGCTGCCCAGTTGGCTACACAAATATCACCAGGGAAGCACATTAATCAGACATATTCCCTGGCCTTCCACAACAAAATTCTGACTCAGCAGGCTTAGGGTAGGGCAGACAAAAAGGTTTGTTAGGTATAGCCAGGTTTAAGGTGTTCTGAAAAATCTATCCCTTGTGTAGAGCCCATATTTGTAAAATGTTTTGAAACAAAAGAATTACTTCACAGTAACTCTGGTAATGTTGGACAAAGCCAGTATCTTTCCTATAGATCAGTGGTTCTCAACCAGGTGCAATTTCACCCCACCCCCACCCCCAGGAGATATTTGGCAATGTCTGGAGATATATTTGGTTGTTACAAGTGGAGAGAGGAGGCTGTACTGGCATCTGGTGGATAGAGGCCAGAGCTGCTGCTAAATATCTTACAATGTAGAGGACAGCCTCCACAATGGAGAATTATCTGGCCCAAATGGCAGTAATGCCGAGATCGAGAAAACCTGTTGTAGACTAACTGTTACGTTAAGCTTTCTCTTATGTGAAGGTTGTAGTTCAGGCACATAATCTGATGCCTGGAATTACCAAATGCCCATTAGAATGGGCCAGTTGCAACAGGCCTCTCCTGCGTGGTATGTAAGGGTTGTTTTTTTTTTTTATCTACTTGATAAGCCTTTGGAGTTGGAGTTCTTTGCTATAGCAGTATGTATTCTGTAATCTTTCCATCACCTGCCTAAAACATTAATTAAATCATGATTATTATGAATATAGAAGATTCTTTATACCTTTAAGGTCTTAAATTCAACCTGTCTTGTAACTTCAGGTAAGTAATGGAAGTTGAAGAATATAAAAAACAAAGCACTTTAGGCACATAGTCTCTATAGCAATTTTGTAAAAGATGTCAAAGTGAGAATTTTTTTTAAGTCAGTAGATTTAGGAACTTTTCCAAAGTAAGCATGGAAAATTATAATTTGGGGTTTAGAAAATCATATTTTAAACCTCTTTTCTCTACATCATCATGCTACCTAAGATGTTGGATTATGGAAATTTTTCTAGTCCTATTGTCATATATTATTAACCCACATGTACTTATTTTTATAGATACAGGAATTTTCCTGTGGTGGAGGCGAATTGGTCAATGCTGCATAATGAAAGGCCATACTTGTGTAATTTCATAGGAACCATTTATGAAAATTCATCCAGACAAGCACTAATGAACATTTTGAAACAAGATGGGAATGATAAGCTTTGTAAGGTTTCAGCAAGAGAACAGTAAGTTCTATGTCTACTTGATTCATCCATTTTGTCTCCAATCTGAGAGTTGCTTTGTGTGACAGCACAGGTTTTCACAGACATTTTTAACTCCATTAATACCAGTCTTTCTCCAGAGGATACATGAGTAATTAAAGTTGTGAAGAAACTATGTTATATACATTAAAAATAGAGAGACTCTCCTATAGTCCATCTTGAAGGGGAATGCTGGTAACTATCATATGCAAACGTCAATTGTTCAGGTTTCCTCAATAATATTTGTTAGTCAGATTTGAACACAGGAGATTGTAAATGACAGTAATGGTCTTAGGTTCATCTCTGAGATGTTCGGCAAACCAGTTCAATGTTCCAAGACTGGCATGCCATACTCCTTACACCTTCAGGAACCTGACACCACCCTGAGGACAGAGGCCATGTACTATTCTTCTTTGAATCCCCAGATGTAACATAGGACCTTGAATAAAATAGGCCAGGATGAGTGGGGAGTGGATGGATGGATTTAACTGGGTTAACTTTCTTCCATCTTTTACATGGTAATCATGAAACAGGTGTTCATGAACTGAAGGAAGAAATTTGGGGATCATTCATTTTATTTTTGGATAAACAAATGGAGTTTCATGCGTAAAGCAGAGTTATCAGAGAAGTAATGCCTAAAAAAAATGTCCTTTTAGATCTAGAAATACATTAATTGGAGCAGATACTCTCTTTTAGAAAGCCTGACTCTACTACAACCAAGAATACTCTACCCAGAAAGACTCTCATTCAAATTTGATGGAGTGATCAAAAGCTTTACAGACAAACAGAAGCTAAAAGAGTACAGCACCAGCCTTACAACACATGTTAAAGGAACTTCTCTAAGTGAAAAAAGAAAATGCCACAACTAGAAAGAAGAAGATTGCAAAATGAAAGAAGTAAAGGCAAACGTACAGTGAAAGTAGGAAATTACCACACACAAAGCTGGTAGGGAGGTTAAAATACAAAAGTAGTAAAATCATCCATATCCACGATAAGCAGTTAAGACAGCAGTCCCCAACCTTTTTGGCACAAGGGACCGTTTCGTGGAAGACAGTTTTTCTACGGACTTGGGGTGGTGGGGGTGTTGATGGTTTGGGGATGATTCAAGCGCATTCATTACATTTACTGTGTGTACTTTATTTCTATTATTATTACATTATAATATATAATGAAATAATTATACAACTCACCATAATACAGAATCAGCGGAAGCCCTGAGCTTGTTTTCCTGCAGCTAGATGGTCCGATCTGGGGGTGATGGGAGACAGTGACACCCGAAGTGTGTTGCTTATGTCCAGTCTACTCCATAGGATGCAGCTTGTCACTTGTCACTCACTGATAGGTTTTTTTTTTAAATTAATTTACTTATTTGGTTGTACCGGGTCTTAGTTGCAGCACGTGGGCTCCTTAGTTGAGGCAGTCGGGCTCCTTAGTTGCGGCTCCAGGGCTTCTTAGTTGCGGCACGCAGGTTCCTTAGTTGTGGAATGTGAACTCTTAGTTGCAGCATGCATGTGGCATCTGGTTCCCTGACCAGGGATTGAACCCAGGCTCCCTGCATTGGGAGCATGGAGTCTTATCCACTGTGCCACCAGGGAAGTCCCACTGATAGGGTTTTGATATGAGTCTGCAAGCAATTGATTTATTATGGTCTCTGTACAGTCAAACCTCTCTGCTAATGATAATCTGTATTTGCAGCCACTCCCCAGCGCTAACATCGCTGCCTCAGCCCCACCTCAGATCATCAGGCATTAGATTCTCATAAGGAGTGCGCAACCTAGATCCCTCACATGCACAGTTCACAGTAGGGTTCGCCCTCCTATGAGAATCTAATGCCGCCACTGATCTGAACAGGAGGTGGAGCTCAGGTGGTAATGCGAGCAGTGGGGAGGGCTGTAAATACAGATGAAGCTTTGTTCTCTCGCCTGCCACACACTTCCTGCTGTGCGGCCCAGTTCCTAACAGGCCATGGACCACTACCGGTCTGTGGCCCGGGGGTTGGGACCCCTGAGTTAAGGGATACACAAAACAATTAGCTGTAAAATATGATACCAAAAACAGTAATTGAGAGGATTTCCCTGGTAGTCCAGTGGTTAAGAATGCGCCTTTCAATGCAGGGGACATGGGTTTGTTTGATCCCTGGTTAGGGAACTAAGATCCTACATGCCGCAGGGCAACTAAGCCCACACGCCACAGCTATTGAGCTCACGTGCCTCAATGACAGAGCCCATGTACCGCAAACTACAGAGTCCACGTGTTCTGGAGCCTACACACCACAACTAGAGAGAGAAAATCCACACACCACAACTAGAGAGAAGCCCGCGCGCTGCAATGAAGAAACTGTGTGCTGTAACAAAAGATTCCCACATGCCTCAACAGAGATCCCATGTGCCACAACTAAGACCCGACACAGCCAAAAATAAAGAAAATAAATAAATATTTTAAAAGTGAAGAATAAAAACCATATAATCATCTCTATAGAAAAAACTTTGGCTAAAGTTCAGCATCCGTTTATGATAAAAACTCTCCAGAAAGTGGGCATAGAGGGAGCATACCTCAACATAATAAAGGCCATATATGATAACTCCACAGCTAACATAATACTCAGTGGTGAAAAGGTGAAAGCATTTCCTCTGAGATCAGGAACAAGACAAGGATGCCCACTCTCACTAGTTTTATTCAACATAGTTTTGTAAATCCTAGACACAGCAATCAGAGAAGAAAAAGAAACAAAAGGAATCCAAATCGGAAAGGAAGAAGTAAAACTGTCACGTTTGCAGATAACAGGATACTATACATAGAAAATCCTAAAGACGCCACCAGAAAACTACTAGAGCTCATCAATGAATTCAGTAGAGTTGCAGGATTCAAAATTAATATACAGAAGTTGGTTGCATTTCTGTACACTAACAATGAACTATGAGAAAGAGAAATTAAAGAAACAATCTCATATACCATCTCATCAAAAGGAATAAAATACCAAGGAATAAACCTACCTAGGGAGGTAAAAGATCTATACTCAGAAAACTATAAGACACTGATGGAAGAAATTGAAGATAACACAAACAGATGGAAAGATATACCTTGTTCTTGGATTGAAAAAATTAATATTGTTAAAATGACCATACTATCCAATGCAATCTACAGATTCAGTGCAATCCCTATCAAAATATCAATGGCATTCTTCACAGATTAGCACAAATCATTTTAAAATTTGTATGGAAACACACAAGACCCGAAGTAGCCAAAACGGTCTTGAGAAAGAGGAACAAAACTGGAGGAATCATGCTCCCTGACTTCAGATTATGCTACGAAGCTACAGTCATCAAATCAGTGTGGTACCAGCATAGAAACAGACACATAGATCAATGGAACAGACTAGGGAGCACAGAAATAAACCCACACGCTTATTGTCAATTTAGCTATGACAAAGGAGGAAAGAATATACAATGGAGAAAAGACATTCTCTTTAATAAGTGGTGCTGGGAAAATTGGACAGCTACACATAAAAGAATGAAATTAGAACATTCACTAACACCATAAAAAAAATAAGCTCAAAATGGACTAAAGACCTAAATATAAGACCAGATACTGTAAAATTCCTAGGAGAAAACATAGGCAGAATACTCCTTGACATAAATCACAGCAATATTTTTTTGGATCTGTCTCCCAAAGCAAAGGAAGCAAAAGCAAAAATAAACAAATGGGACCTAATTAAACCTAAAAGCTTTTGCCCAGTAAAGGAAACCATCAACAGAATGAAAAAACAACCTACTGAATGGGAGAAGATATTTGCCAATGATATGACTGATAAGGGGTTGATATCCAACATCAACAGCTCATCCAACTCAAACAGCTCATCCAACTCAACATCAGCAAAGCAAACAACCTGATTAAATAATGTACAGAAGAACTGAAAAGACATTTTTCCAAAGGGGAAATGCAGATGGCCAACACACACATGAAAAGATGCTCAACATTGGTAATCATCAGGGAAATGCAAAGCAAAATCACAATGAGATATCAACCCAGACCTGTCAGAATGGCTATCATCAAAAAGAACACAAATAACAAATATTGGCAAGGATGTGGAGACAAGGGCACTGTTGGTAGTAATGTAAATTGGTGCAGCCACTGTGGAAAACAGTATGGAGATTTCTTTAAAAACTAAAGATAGAACTACCACATGACACAACAGTTCCACTCCTGGGTATATACAAAAACAAAAAAACTGGAAAAAAAAAAAAAACACTAATTTGAAAAGATACCAATACACGCACCCCAATGTTCATAGCAGCGTTATTTACAACTGCCAAAATATGGAAGCAAACTAAGCATCCATCAACAGATGAATGGATAAAGAAGATGTGGTATATATATACAATGGAATACTAATCCGCCATAAAAAAGAACGAAATTTTGCCATTTGCAGCAACGTGGGTGGACTTGGAGGGTGTTACGCTAAGTGAAATAAGTCAGACAGAGAAAGACAAATACTGTTTAATATCACTTAATGTGAAATCTCAAAAATGCAACAAACTGGTGAATAAGACAAAAAAGAAGCAGACTCACAGATACAGAGAACAAGCTAGTGGTTACCAGTGAGGAGAGGGAAGCAGGAGAGGCAATTTAGAGGTAGAGGGGGAAGAAGGGTTATTATGTGATTATATGAAATTATGTGTGTGAAACTTTTGAAAATTGTAAAGCATTATACAATTTAAGAAATCTTTCATTCAAAGAAAAGAAGGGGGGCTTCCCTGGTGGTGCAGTGGTTGAGAGTCCGCCTGGCAATGCAGGGGACACGGGTTCGTGCCCCGGTCCGGGAAGATCCCACATGCCGCGGAGCGGCTGAGCCCGTGAGACATGGCCACTGAGCCTGCGCGTCCAGAGCCTGTGCTCCGCAATGGGAGAGGCCACAACAGTGAGAGGCCCGCATACCACAAAAAAAATAAATAAATAAAAAAGAAATAAAGAAATCCTGACTCTATTGCTAGTGTAATCATGCCCATTCAGTATTGCTAGCGTAATCCTATATATATTTTTTTAACATCTTTATTGGAGTATGATTGCTGTACACTGTTGTGTTAGTTTCTGCTGTATAACAAAGTGAATCAGCTATATGTATACATGTACCCCCATATCCCCTCCCTCTTGCGTCTCCCTCCCACCCTCCCTATCCCACCCCTCTAGGTGGTCACAAAGCACTGAGCTGATCTCCCTGTGCTATGCAGCTGCTTCCCACTACCTATCTGTTTTACATTTGGTAGTGTATACATGTCAGTGTTACTCTGTCACTTCGTCCCAGCTTACCCTTCCCCCTCCCTGTGTCCTCAAGTCCATTCTCTATGTCTGCGTCTTTATTCCTGTCCTGCCCCTAGGTTCTTCAGAACTTTTATTTTTTTTAGATTCCATATATATGTGTTAGCATACGGTATTTGATTTTCTGACATACTTCACTCTGTATGACAGACTCTAGGTCCATCCATGTCACTGCAAATAACTCAGTTTTGTTTCTTTTTATGGCTGAGTAATATTCCATTATATATATGTGCCATATCTTCTCTATCCATTCATCTGTTGATGGACACTTAGGTTGCTTCCATGTCCTGGCTATTGTAAATAGAGCTGCAGTGAACATTGTGGTACATGACTCTTGTTGAATTATGGTTTTCTCAGGGTATATGCCCAGTAGTGGGATTGCTGAGTCATATGGTAGTTCTATTTTTAGTTTTTTTAAGGAACCTCCATACTGTTCTTCATAGTGGCTGTATCAATTTACATTCTCACCAACAGTGCAGGAGGGTTCCCTGTTCTCCACACCCTCTCCAGCATTTATTGTTGGTAGATGTTTTGATGATGGCCATTCTGACTGGTGTGAGGTGATACCTCATTGTAATTTTGATTTTCATTTCTCTAATGGCTAGTGTAATCATATTATATCCATTTAGTCAACAAATATTTATCAAGCAACTGCTATATGCCAAAAACTATTTTAGCCATAAAGGGATACAGCAGTGAGCAAAACAGTCAAAAGAGTCCATGCCCTCTTAGAACTTAAATGCTTATTGGAGGAGACAAACCAATAAAACATATTGTGTCATATATATATATAGTGTCAGATGATAATAAATACCATGTAAAAAAATTGAGCAGAGGAGGGGGATGTAGAGAGGACTTGGGGTCAGGAGTGGAGCATTTGATATTTTAGAATAGCCAAGGAAAGTGCTAGTTAGAAGTTTGCATTTAAGCACAGGACTGAAAAAGGCAGAGGGGTGAGTCTCATGTCTGTTTGGGAGAAGAGTTGCCCAGGCAGAGGGAAGGGCAAATATAAAGGCCTGAGGTGGAAGCATACTCACCATGTTGAGGGACGAGGGACAGTGTGCCTAGAATGGAATGGGTGAGGGCAAAATAACAAAGCTTACTGTGGGAACAGAATTATTCTTGAAATCCCTCTCCTACCATTGAGCCGGGGGGTGGAGTAGGTGTCCTCCTTGCTTCTCATTGCTGCCCCCAGACCACTCTCCCTTTTCCCTCCCTAAAACCTCCAATTTTGAATCTCATACCAGCAGACAAAACTATCCATTATTCATTATTCTTCCTCTTTGAAATCATGAGGGGAAGGGATAAATTGGGAGATTGGGATTGACATATACACACTACTATATATAAAGTAGATAACTAATAAGAACCTATTTATAGCACAGGGAACTCTACTCAGTATTCTGTAATGGCCTACATGGGAAAAGAATCTTAAAAAAAGAGTGGAGGTATATATGTGTATAACTGATTCACTGTGCTGTACACCTGAAACTGACACAACATTGTAAATCAACTGTACTCCAATATAAAATTAATTTTTTAAAAATTCCTAAAAGAAAAGAGAAATCATATACTGACCCTTGGGTTTATCCCCTTAATTCTTTGAAGAGTCTAGTTCTTGGCATACTCTCAGTCTCTCCGACATTTTTTCCAGCCTCATTCTTAGTGATTCCCAAATCCACGTAGATGGTCTTTCCATCACGTTGGTCTTGCAGTTCCTTTACTTCCTCTCCCCCAGCGATCTGGGTCTCTGCTTGACCTCAGCCGTTCACTGGCATGGTCGTTTCCCGGACCTTATGATTGCACATACTGCATGATCTCAAATTCCAGCATCTCTCTCTCTGTAAACATCATTTTCTATCATTCCAGCTCATTCCCTGTAATAATCTGACTTCGGCAATTTAGCTGGGACTTACAGTTCATTGTTCCTAATACCTTTTCATTGTCCTTCACCCACCTCATCTTTACTTTATTCTTTACCCACTTAAATTTCATAATCAATCATGACCACGTATACATTCAGCTCCCTAGTTCCTTAATCTAGCAAACCCTAACTCTGGTTAAATCCAGCTTTCTTACCTGCTCCATACCTTCACCCATGCAGCCAAACACACTTGGAGAAAGGTGCCAATTGATCTCACTTTAAATATATGACCTTGGGCTTCCCTGGTGGTGCAGTGGTTAAGAATCCGCCTGACAACGCAGGGGACATGGGTTTGAGCCCTGGTCCGGGAAGATCCCACATGCCGCGGAGCAACTAAGCCCGAGCACCACAACTACTGAGCCTGCACTCTACAGCCCACGAGCCACAACCACTGAGACCACATGCCACAACTACTGAAGCCCGCGTGCCTCGAGCCCATGCTCCACAACAAGAGAAGCCACCCAGTGAGAAGCCTGCGCACCACAACAAAGAGTAGCCCTTGCTCGCCACAACTAGAGAAAAGCCCGCGCACAGCAACAAAGACCCAAGGCAGCCAAAAATAAAAATAAATACATTTATTTAAAAAAAAAAAAAAATATATATATATATATATATATATATATATATATATATATGACCCTGACCCTTGAGTGTCCAGCATCTCCCTTGTCCATGTATTCTTCCTCTCTCCTGGAAGACTGTTTCATACCTTCTTCTCTCTTCCCAACTGCTCTTACCTTTTGACCCTATTGCTTATTTCACTGAGAAAACAGGAACAGTCAGGAGGGAACGTCTAGTTTTCTAACTAGCCTCTCAGCTCCTACCCTTGCCCCATACAATCTATTCTCAACACAACAGCCAGATAGATTCTGATAAACCATAGATGAGGGGCTTCCCTGGTGGCGCAGTGGTTGAGAGTCCGCCTGCCGATGCAGGTGACACGGGTTCGTGCTCCGGTCCGGGAAGATCCCACATGCCGCAGAGCGGCTGGGCCCGTGAGCCATGGCCGCTGAGCCTGCGCGTCCGGAGCCTGTGCTCCGCAACGGGAGAGGTCACAGCAGCGAGAGGCCCGCGTACCGCAAAAAAAAAAACAAAACATAGATGAGGTCAGTTACCCCTCTGATCAAAACTCTGTGTGATGGGTGCTCTGACTTCATTTTCTGCACCTCTCCCCTTCAGTTACCCTGCTTTAGCCACCCTGCCTTCCTTGCTGTCCCTTGAGCATGCCTGGCACATGTCATGTCGTGGCCTTTATGCTTGCTCTGTGCTCTCTTCTTCCCCCAGATATCTGTGTGGTTTGCTCCCTCACCTCTGGCTCCCCCCTCAGATGCCCATGCAGTGAGACACTCCCTGATCACCTATTGACAGTTGCAATACCATCCTACCAAAAACTCCCTCCTCACTTCTCTGCTTTATTTTTCCACACAACACTTAACACCTTCTAAATAATTTACTGACTTGACCTGGTTACTGTCTGTCTCCACCACTAGAACTGTGATTAAAAGGCTCCATAAGGGCAGGAATTTGGATGGAGGGTGAGGTAGAGAAAGAAGACAAGCACTCACAAAATTTTGGCTGATATAATTTCATTCAGAAATTTTATGGCCACTAGATTTTTTTAAATGTGTAGCTGTAAACTTCTCACATTCTTAAATATTTTCAAGAAATCTACTTAGGCAAGATTTTATTCATCTCTTCTGCCTGCCATCTCTATAATGTGTTTACCATTTCTTGTAACCAACAATAAAAGATAAAATATTTTCTTCCACAGAAGATATGCTTAGTAAAGTGAAAACTTCAGGTTTTTTTCTGATTTTCTAGGTGGCAGCCTCAAGAAACAAATAAAAGCCTTAAGAATTATCAAGATGCTCTGCGTCAGAGTGATCTCACGTTGTGCCCAGCAGGAGTAAACACGGAGTGTTACAGAATATATGAGGCTTGCTCCTATGGCTCCGTTCCCGTGGTAGAAGACGTGATGACAGCTGGCAGCTGTGGAAATTCATCTGTTTACCATAATGCTCCCCTGCAGTTACTCAAGTCCATGAATGCTCCCTTTATCTTTATTAAGAACTGGAAGGAACTTCCTGCTATTTTAGAAAAAGAAAAAACTATAATTTTACAAGAAAAGATTCAAAGAAGAAAAAGGTTACTTCACTGGTATCAATACTTCAAAGCAGAGCTAAAAATGAGATTTATTAATATTGTGGAAAGTTCATTTCTAAAGAACAATAAAGGTTAACTGTAGTTCACCTTTTTGAGCTAAGATCTGATTTTTTAAATCATTTCTAATACTGGGTGTGTGTGTGTTTGTGTATTTATTAATGTTCTTTAAGTTACCCCTAGACCCTAGATTATGTCTGTAGTATTGACCAAGTACAGCCTTATTGGGCCATTCCTGAAAATAAAGTTAAAATGTTACTCAAACTCGTTTGTACAAAGTTGAGTGATTCAGCATAATCAACTCTTCTCATTCATTTAAACCCGCTCTAGAGAAGCAGCATTGTGTAGTGGAAAGACTGAGCTTTGGAGTCAGACAAAACCTGGGTTAAAACCACCGCTGCACCTACTGTCTGGGGACCTTGAGCAAGCCACCTCATTGTTCTTGGTTTCTTTCCATGTAGAACGGAGATAATGGTACCTCAAAGGGTTGGTTGTAAATATGAAATGAAGTAATATATAAAATACTCAGTACTTGTAATAATTTCCAATTCATTTTTCGTTCCTTACTAGTTAATAATAGGGTTAAATTTAAATCTTTTAACACATGATCATTTCCACAGTTGGGGAGTAATCATGTCATGATAGGGATGTATGTGGACAAATCTTACAGAGTTAGACTTTTAGATTACTCAAGTTTTGTTAGATCACATACGTTGAGGTAGGTGCCTAGATACAGAATTTGGTCATAATCCATATAAAACATGGACTGGGGGCAGTCAAGAGCCAGAAAATTAGTATCTAAACTCAACAGAAGTTGTCATTGAAGTATGGAGTAAGACTAGCCAACTCAAAAGAGAGTGCTTTGTGCAAAGGCTGTCTGATGCCCTCGGGGAGCAGCGGCTTTGATTAAGGCTGAGAGAGTGGTCTTGTATCTTCAGGACCTTGGGCTCCTGAAAGGGTGCAGGCGACTTTGGGCTCAATCAGTTGCTTTGCCTGACTTCTTCTTTTCTCAGGAATCCTATGGCTTAACTCCTGTGAAATCAGGGAATTAACATCATCATTCCTTCCAGGAGCTTTTTGTCTCCTTATTATATGAATGGCCATAGATACTGAACAAGTGTAAACTACCCACACTTTCTTATACCTGGAGCTCCCACAGGGGTGTCCACACCACCAGAAGGTCTGGCAGCCTCGATATAAAGAACCTCATCTTTGCATCATATTGGAGAATCATCATGGTGCCTGCCACAACCCTATCCAGTTCTGAGGAAACTGACCCTCCTATATAGCCCCTGCTAAAGGTACTGCACACAGGGAGCCATTTTATACCATCTGTCTCTCCTCTTTGTCCCACACTTCAGGTGACAGCTATGGGCACTTTATTCAAGGGCACCCTTTTAATAGGCTTCCTGATGACCCTGGAAATTGGTACCAAAAAATAAGAATAATAACTGAGGCAAACAGCTAGTTCAAGACCTTTTTGAACTAGGAAATACTGAGAAACTGGGAGTCAGCTACAGGAGCAGAAATGGAAAGGATGCAATGGAATACAAGCTATATAAACTAGTGTCGGCTATGAGAGAAGCAGAGATGCTGAGAACAAGCTCAAGGAGAGAGAAATCTGACCCTAGAGCTGCTGCGATGTTTCCTGATGGGTTTTCAGCTCCCGCTCCCATAAACTTCAAGATTGCTTTTTAATATCCCCATTGTATATCCTCAGAATTATCTCTTTTCTTCAACTTTCATCCCTCCTTGCTCCTGGTTACTTGAGCTGACTTCCAAACCAAAAGAGCCTACCCAAAACAATGACAAGATGCTTCATCTTTCAGAGCCCCCATTTTGCCTTTCCCTTGAACAGAAGGGCATATGCCAGGTCCAAGGTTGTAACACAATTCTCCTTTGACTAAGTTAAAGGAGTTTCTGTACTAACTTTTACGAAGAAGACTGGACCATCTTTCTCTTAATGTGGTACTTGATATTGTTGCCCATAATCCTTTCAAAGAGTGCTTTCTGGGGCTTCCCTGGTGGCGCAGTGGTTGAGAGTCCACCTGCCGATGCAGGGGACACGGGTTCATGCCCCGGTCCGGGAAGATTCCACATGCTGCGGAGTGGCGGAACCCGTGAGCCATGGCCGCTGAGCCTGCCCGTCCGGAGCCTGTGCTCTGCAACGGGAGAGGCCACAACAGTGAGAGGCCTGTGTACAGCAAACAAAAACAACAACAACAACAAAAGAGTGCTTTCTGCATTGGTGTATTTGTTGCCAACGAAGCCTTTGGAATGTCAAGACCATGGAGCAAGACACAAGTGAATCATATCAAAAGAAATTTTCCAATATCCACCAACATCCCTTCTTACCACATGGAGTTTGTTGGTAACTTACCTAGAGGCCAACTCTAAGCTATCTGTTGCCTCTGGAGTTACATGGAAGTCTCCCTACATAGTTCTGGAGGTTTGCATGACAAAGTTGAGTCTGTAAACTCTCAAGCTCCAGAACCTATCAAGATCTGAATTCAAAGCTTCACTAACCCAGAAATACAGTCTAAGGCCAATGTTGGAATGGGAGTCCACTATTTCTGGTTGCTTGTCTGTTGGTACCAGAGAATTTTCCATCTCAGAAAGTAGCCAGGCAGTAGAATGCATTCATACATTAGATATTTTGTAACACATACTATGTATACTATGGGTATACATAGTGTACCTGGGTATGCCTACAGTGAAGCCTTGTTTTTTTGTTTTGTTTTTAATTTTTTTATTGAAATATTGTTGATTTACAATGTGTTAATTTCTGCTACACAGCAAAGTGATTCATATATATATATATATTTTTTTTATATATATTCTTTTCCATTATGGTTTATCATAGTATATTGAGTATAGTTTCCTCTCCTATATAGTCAGACCTTGTTGTTTATCCATTCTGCAAATAATAGTTTGCATCTGCTAACCCCAAATTCCCACTCCATCCCTCTCCCACTGCCACCCCTTGGCAACGACAAGTCTGTTCTCTATGTCTGTGAGTCTGTTTCTGTTTCGTAGATATGTTAATTTGTGTCGTGTTTTAGATTCCACATATAGGTGATATCATAAGGTATTTCTCTTTCTCTTGCACTTCACTTAGTATGATAATCTCTAGTTCCATTCATGTTGATGTAAATGGCATTATTTCGTTCTTTTTTATGGCTGAGGAGTATTCCATTGTATATATGGACCACATCTTTATCCATTCATCTGTCGATGGACATTTAGGTTGCTTCTCCATCTCAGCTATTGTGAATAGTGCTGCTACAAACATAGGGGTGCATGTATCTTTTTGAATTATATTTTTGTTCAGAAGCCTTGTTTTTGAAAACCATATAGCATAAAAGGAGTTCCGCCTGCCAGGCTGGAGGGGGTGCCCCTATACCACCCTTCCCCTCCATATTGGCTCCTAATCCTTTCCAGGAAGATAGAGTTTGGGCCTAGATTCCTAATGTGTCCCTTGTTTGTTTTCTCTCTTTTTGATTTTCTCTTCTTTTGCAATCTGTTGTTTAAAAGGTTTGATTTGTGTAAAGCTTTTAAAAACTCACTAAAAACAAAGCAGGAAATGTGATAATGGATCATTAACTCAGAAACATGTTTCTAACTGATGCTGACATTTTATTTATTATGTCGTACCAGTTTTCTGTCCATGACCATTTGCTGAAACTCCACCTGGGTTTTCATTGCATCAAAACTCTTTCCTTTAGTGAGCTTTGGCTAGGTTGCACTGTTGATCTTGTCTTTATTCAAACTTTTGATATTTTATTCATCATGGATTCTTTTTGCATTAATTGTGACCTTTTTGAAAGCATTGCTTAAAAATATCACTCATCTTGATTACTGAGTTGTTTGAAACCCTGTGAATTTTGCACTCACAAAGAGTGTCTCACTCCCATCACCCTTGATAACAACCAACCTCAAATCTTAGTGACTTACAAGAACAAAAATATTTATTTCTTCTTCACATTTCTTTGGGGTTACAGGTCAGCTTCAACTTTGATGGACTCAGATGGGCTGTGCTCAGCTTGCTTCTACATGTCTTCCCTTTCCAGAACCCATGAAAGATAAAGAAGTGTCCTTTCTCTGGGGTATTCTCATGGTAGAGGGTGAGAAGAGGAAGGGTATTTTAATCAGCTTCGGCTGCCATAACAAAATACCATAAAATGGGTGGCTTAAACAATAGAAATTTATGTCTCACAGTTCTGGAGGCTACATGTCCAAGATCAGGTTGCCAGCATGGTCAAATTCTGGTGAGAGCTCTCTGCCTGGCTTACAGATGGCCACCATCTCACTGTGTCCCTACATGGCAGAGAGAGTAAGCTCCAGTCTCCTCCTCTTCTTATAAGGACACTAATCCTATCATGAGAGCCCTGCCTTCATGACTTGGTCTAAACTTAATTATTCCCAAAGGTCTCACCTCCAAATACCATCACATTGAGGGTTTGGGCTTCAGCATATAAATTTGGGGCGGGAGTGGGGGACACAAACATTCAGTCCATAGCAAAGGGGCGATTACTTCCACACACTGGGATGAATTGTGGCCTAGATTTTATTTTTATTTTTTTTTAGTTTGAAGGTTGATTTTTCTTGTTGTGTTTTTTATTTCTTTATTTTATTTGGCTGCATCGGGTCTTAGTTGCGGCCCACGGGATCTTCATTGCAGCATGTGGGATCTTTCGTTGCAGCACGTGGGCTCATCATTGTGGTGCGCAGGCTCCAGAGCATGCGGGCTCAGTAGTTGTGGCGCACAGGCTTACTTGCTCCGCAGCATGTGGGATCTTTGTTCTCCCACCAGGAATCGAACCCGCGTCCCCTGCATTGGAAGGTATATTCTTTTTTTTTTTTTAATTTATTTATTTTTGGCTGTGTTGGGTCTTTGTAGCTGTGTGCGGGCTTTCTGTAGTTGTGGTGAGCGGGGGCTATTCCTCGTTGCAGTGTGCGGGCTTCTCATTACAGTGGCTTCTCTTGTTGCAGAGCACGGGCTCTAAGCACCTGGGCTTCAGTAGTTGTGGCATGTGGGCTCAGTAGTTGTGCCTTGTGGGCTCTAGAGTGCAGGCTCAGTAGTTGTGGCACATGGGCTTAGTTGCTCCACAGCATGTGGGATCTTCCCGAACCAGGGCTTGAACCCATGTCCCCTGCATTAGCAGGCGGATTCTTAACCATTGTGCCACCAGGGAAGCCCCTGGAAGGTGGATTCTTAATCACTGGGGCACCAGGGAAGTCCCCTGCCCTAGATTTTGAAGCTTCTGCCCAGAGCTGAAATCCTGTCACTCTGCTCATGTTCCATTGGTCAAAGCAGTCACAGGGCCAAGCCTGAAGTCAAGGAGGGTGGGGAGGAGGGAGGAGTATATCAACACATTCTGCCTTCCAAAAGAGAGAAAAAATGGGGAAGAACAGTTCAATTTACTGCAATCTATTTAGCTAAAACCTGAACTCTGGGATATATAGTGTTGAGTCCTGGGGCCTGTTCAACCATTCCAGTTCCACTCTCCTGAGCACATTATAGGATTGTACTCACTGCCCCCACTTGAAGGTTTACTTCGGTCAGTGATGTGTAGTAGAGGTGATGTTTCACTTCCAGGTAGAAGCTTTAAGAGACAATGCACAATTGACCTTGTTCCCTTTTTCTACCTCAACAGTTATGAAAGCCTTTGTCAAGATGAACCTCAGTCAGACTGTGTCCCCAAGTGAGCAGAAACCCCCTGACAACCAAAGGAACATGGAGAACAAAATAGACCAACTTTTATTATGTTAAGCTGCTGAGATTTGAGGGTTGTTTGTTGTAGAAGCATAACCTAGCCCATCCTGACTAGTACATTTGGCTTTCACTGATGGTTCCCCTTCTTATAGTCTGACATATGCATTGCTATGAAACAAAAGATAATCACTCTTCCCTCATAGGTTAGACCAGTCGTTCTAAATCTAGTGGGTGAAAGTCTGGTAAGAAACAGGAGACTTACATAGTCTCAAAGTAATTACAAGGGGAAAAAATAGTAGTTTATAGTTGAGAAACCTGATAAACAGCAACTTAACCAAGTGATCATATTTACATTATCAGTAACAGGAGAAATAAATATCATGTGCTTCCTGAAAGGATGCATTGAGGACATATCATTTCTGCAGTAGTCCTGGTAAAAATGTATCCCCAGAATCTAATCCTGAAGAAACATTAAAAAGAACCAAACTGAGAGACATTCTTCAAAACAGTAAAAGATCAAGAGTAGCCAAGGCAAGAATGAATAAGAAGTGAAAGGTATGCAAACTTATGTGACATAGGGACATTGTAGATCATTGGAAACAATGTACTTTTCAATAAGTAGTTTTGGGATGACTATCCCCTTGGGAAAAAATGAAATTAAACTATGTCTCACAGCATATGCAAAAATAAATTCCAGGTGGATTAAAGATGAAAGTATGAAAAAGCAAAATTATTAACCAATACGTACTCTTTAGAAATATAGGAAAAATAACTTTCTAAATTCAGGAAAGGGAAGGATTCATCTAAAATGATACAATAAACAGAAGCCATTTCTTTTAAAGTTGATAAATTTTACAGTTATCAAAAGGCACCATAAGGAGAGGGCAAAAGAAAATCTACAAATAGAAGTTATATGTAGTGAATAATATAACTGACAAAGGATTGGGATTTAGAATATATGAATAACTGTGATTCAAAAGAAAAAGAAAAAAAACTAATAGAAAAATGGGCAAAGGAAAGAAATGGTATTAGCCCCAAAGAAAAAGATAAATGGCCCATAAATCTTATTAGTAATCAGGTCTTGCAATGCTTGACACACCTACATGTCCTGCCCAAGAGTTCACCATGATTACCTGGAAGAGCTGGACTCAGACACAGAAAGTTGTGCTCCAGAGCTTACGCTGAACCACGATACCCTAACTGGGTCCTACAAATCCACAGTCTTGAAATCTATTTTTTACTTAAGTGAACTAAGTGATGCAAATTCAAAAAAGGAGCAACTTTTGGATTACACTAGAAAGAAAACTCTAAGCTGAATGTTTGCTATATTTATGGAATAAAAGGGTAAGTTTTTCATGTTTAGAGGAGTTTTCCTCTATCCCAAAGTCATGTCTTTGATGTGAATAAAAACAGGACCAATTGTTCTCTTTTATAGATAAAAAAAAAATGGAAGTAATTGGCAGGAAGACCCAGTATGGACACAGCCAATTAAAATTGACAGCACCTACAGGTAATTATGAGAAGTCTCTTAGAAACACCATAGTGTTAGAGATTCAAATCCATTCAAAAAAGTGTGAAATGCCAGATGTTGTAATTATACATCAAATCCATTAACCCCATCTTTTCTGAATACTTGGTAGCTTTGGTTTTCCATTGTTTATTTGCTCAGTGATTGACTTACAGCATGATCAGCGTGTCTGTGATAAATGGTTGAACTCTTACCCACTTGAAGCAGCAGAGGGCCTGTATTCATTTACTCATTCACCCTACATTTAGATGTCATCTCCTAACTGACATTTATAAGTCACTTAAATGCTTACAGCCTCTTAGAAAACATGTACAAATTAACTAGAGGTGGCAGCATGACAAACAGAAAATGTGCTGACAAGGGGTTCCAAGGGCATTGATTTTGAGATCTAGCTCTACCAATATCTAGTTACTTTTCTGGAATAAGTAACTCAATCTCTTTGACTCTCAGCTTTCTTATCTGTAAAATGGGAGTGAAGGCAGATGATAACAGGATGAAAAGGTAAAGAATCAGAAAAGCTTGAGGTAAGGTGAAACTCAGGTTGTCTTCAGTTAAGCAAGCCCAAGTTCTTAATACTAGCTGTACATTAGGATTACCTGAGGAAAAATTAAACTACCCACCTTTGTGATTTTGTTCACTAGTCTGGAGTGGGGCTCAGGCATTGATATTCTAATGACATTGTTCTCAAACTTTTGCAAACATCAGAATCACCTGAAGAGTTTGGGAAAACACCCCCAGAGTTTCTGATTCAGTAGGTCTGGGAGAGGGCTGAGAATTTGCATTTCTAACAGTTTCCCAGGCAAAGAGGTTGCTGGGTTCCTACCCACTTGAAGAACCACTCAAAGTGTATGTAGGAAGGATTAGTAGAAAATGCCAGAAGGGCATTTGAGGGCATATGCGTTTTTCTCTTATTAAATGAGGAACGTAATATGTCATCACCCTGAAATTCCTCTTTATTTTGTTAAGCATGTGCAGAGGGTTTCTCTTATAAAATACATGTGTTGAGGAATTGACATTAGAGATTGCTCCCCCAGCAGGGAAGCTGACAAGTGAAAGACTTTTCTCACTGTATACATTTTGGTATTGCATAAATTTTGCATCATATGCAATTATTTCCAAACGAAAAAACAAACAAATGAATTAATTAAAAGTAAACCTGGGCTTCCCTGGTGGTGCAGTCATTGAGAGTCTGCCTGCCGATGCAGGGGACGCGGGTTCGTGTCCCAGTCCAGGAAGATCCCACATGCCGTGGAGCGTCTAGGCCCGTGAGCCATGGCTGCTGAGGCTGCGCGTCTGGAGCCTGTTGCTCCACAGTGGGAGAGGCCACAACAGTGAGAGGCCCGCATACCGCCAAAAAAAAAAAGTAAACCCAACAAAACCTTGGCTCAACTTAATGAGTAAGAAAAATAATAGAGGAATCATGCTCCCTGATCTCAGACTATACTACAAAGCTACAGTAATCAAAACAGTGTGGTACTAGCACAAAATCAGACATACAGATCAATGGAATAGGATAAACAGCCCAGAAATAAACTCATGCACTTATGGTCAATTAATCTATGACAAAAGAGCCAAAAATATACAATGGAGAAAAGACAGCCTCTTCAATAAGTGATGCTGGGAAAACTGGACAGCTACAGGTAAAAGAATGAAATTAGACTACTCTCTAACACCACACACAAAAATAAACTCAAAATGGATTAAAGACCTAAATATAAGACCAGATACTATAAAATTCCGAGAGGAAAACATGGGCAGAACACTCTTTGACATAAATCGCAGCAATGTTTTTTTGTATCCACCTCCTGAAGCAAAGGAAACAAAAGCAAAAATAAACAAATGGGACCTTATTAAACTTAAATGCTTTTGCACAGCAAGGGAAACCATAAACATAATGAAATTACAACCTATGGACTGGGAGAAAATATTTGCAAACGGTGCTAGCAACAAGGGCTTAATTTCCAAAATATACAAACAGCTCATACAGCTTAATATCAAAAAAAAAAAAATCAAAAAATGAGCAGGAGATCTAAATAGACATTTCTCCGAAGAAGGCATACAGATGGCCAACAGGCACATGAAAAGATGCTCAATATCACTGATTATGAGAGAAATGCAAATCAAAACTACAATGAGGTATCACCTCACACCAATCAGAATGGCCATCATTAAAGTCTACAAATAATAAATGCTGGAGAAGGTGTGGAGAAAAGGGAACCCTCCTACACTGTTAGTGAGAATGTAAATTGGTGCAGCCACTATGGAGAACAGTATGAAGGTTCCTTAAAAAACTAAAAATAGAGTTACATATGATCCTGCAATTCCACTCCTGGGCATATATCCAGAGAAAACTCTAATTTGAAAAGATACATGCACCCTAATGTTCATAGCAGCACTATTTACAATAACCAGGACATGGAAGCAACTTAAATATCCATTGACAAATGAATAAAGATGTGGTATATACATATATATATATATACACACACACATACACACACACACACACACACACACACAATGGAATATTACTCAGCCATAAAAAGGAAATGAAATAATGTCATTTGCAGCAACATGGATGGACCTAGAGATTATCATATTAAGTGAAGTAAGACAGAGAAGGACAAATATCATATGTGATATCATATGATATCACAAAAAATTATACAAATGAATTTATTTACAAAAGAAGTAGACTCAGTTATAGAAAACAGATTTATGGTTACCAAAGGGGAAAGAGGGGAGAGAGGGATAAATTAGGTTGGGATTAACATAGACACACTACTATATATAAAATAGGTAAACAACAAGGATGTACTATATAGCACAGAGAATTATATTCAATATCTTCTAATAACCTATAATGAAAAAGAATCTGAAAAAGAATACACACACACATATCTGAATCACTTCTCTATATACCTGAAACTAACCCAACATTGTAAATTAACTACATTTCAATTATAAAAAATAGAGAAACCCTCTGAATATAGTATGATGACTATCATCTTCCCCATATTGGGGTTCCCCAATATTCCTTGCATTGCACTAAAATTCATTTAAGCAATTATAAAAGATTTTTTTAAAGGAGGGAAAAAAAGAGGAATGGTAGGAAGGAGTGGAGGGATAAATAGAAAGGAAAGGAAAGAAACATGGGCTGATATAATAGATTTTGTGATTTGGGCTTAGTCAACTTCACTTTCAGGAGGAAAAAAACCCCTTCAGAGAACTAGATAAATATCAGGATTAAAAGGTACAGAATAAATGGAATATAAGGAAAGGCATCAAGGTCAAGGGTAAATTATCAATTGATAACACTATAAAATACCTTATTGAGGGGATTTCCACATCATAAAGACTTAGCTTGGTTTGTTTTCCTTTTCTCTTCTACTATCTGTATCTATCTGCCTGTGACAGTTGGATTAGACGGTAGACAGGAAAATAGATAATAGGTCGATAAAATATGTTCATTATGAATCTTTACATGTTATATATATTTGGGGAAGTTTAGGTTACAAAAGTAGAAATAGAGAAACCTTTTATCAATAATTATAGTATGCAGTGTTTGAAAGTGAATTGCTTTCACGGTGCAAGTTTAGGCTTTGGCCAGAAGAGGGCGATCTAAAACCACAAATAGCATCATGGTTTTTCTGACTTTGCTTCGGATATTTCTGAGCTAAGGAGCCTTAGGAGACCCTGGGACTGGATAAAGGAGGACTGTTGGTATTTGGACAGATTAAGTCTTTGGAGTGAGCGACTGTATCCCACACTGAAGCTTCGGAACCACTGAGCAGAAAACCCAGCCACCAGTGCCCAGGCATGATTATCTGTCAAGTCCCTTTCCTTTACAACCTAAAAATTAAGATTATATCCTTATTGTTCGAAGCATTCCATTCTTTTTACGTGAAATGATTAGAATCTAGAATGTGTTCATTTAATGAAAAATGGGTTTGTGTTGTTGAAGCCTGACTGTACAATCAGAAATCTAAAGAGTAGGAAATTTTTTTCAAAAATCAGTGTTCAAGTTTCTCAGAACTTTAGTAGTTTTTCATTCTTTTTAATGTGAAAAGACAAGTATGATTACTTATATTTTATTAAATGTAATAAATGTATTAGTTCCTCATGTAAATTTCACTTAAGTTTACTTAAATTGAATAAATCCTACTTAAATAACCATCAAGGCCTATCGGGGTCCAATTATGTTTTCACATGCAGCATGTCCTGTGCGAATGGGGACTGCCTCCTATATTGTTTCACATTTTCCATACAATTCAAGGAAGAGGAAAGACAAATGGCCAATAAACATACGTAAACATGTTCATCCTTGCCACTAATCAGGGAAATGCAAATTGAAATAAAAAGGAGATACCATTTTAGACTCATCATATTGGCAAAAATTTTAAAGTCAAATTTGAGTTTGTTGGAAAATGGGTACCTTCATGCAGTGCTGGAAGAGTTTAAACTGGTAAAACCACACTGGAGAGCAATTTAGCACATATAATAAAGTTAACTATGCATTTACCCTGCAATCCAGCAATTCTACTCCCCTTAAGTTGAAAACCTGGCTGCACATTTAAACTCATTATCCCAGTGGGCTATCAACCCATCACCCTATAAGAAACTTGCACGTGTGCATCGGGAAGCAAATTCAAAAATATCCATGGCAACATTGTTTATGACAGCAAAAAATTGTCCAACAGCATAAATGTCCATCAGCAGGAGAACAGAGAAATAAAATACGGTGTAGTCATTCAGTAGAAAGCTAATGAAACTGCACAAACTACAGGGACCTGCAGCTACACGACTGCACTTCTTAAATGTAATTTTAAGAGGCAGTCGGCAAAGAACACGTGCAATGGAACTCTACATCACAGCCAGAGCCTTCCCATAGCTGCTGTCCCAAGCAAAAGGCTGCATTCCAGATCTGGCCCGGTATGGAACGGTGAGTTTGCCCCCTCTGCTTCATTGGGACATCCCTCTACTCCTGTCCTCAGAAGTTGGCACTCCTGGTTCTTGGGCCTTTGGACTCAGATTAGGACTTAAATCATTTGCTCCTTTGGTCCTCAGGCCATTGGGTTTGGACTAGAACCATACCATGGCTTTCCTGGGCCTCCAGCTTGCAGACAGCAGATCATGGGCCTTCCCAGCCTTCATAATCGCATGAGCTGATCCTTCATAATAAGTACCTTTTAATACATATGCTTTGATTCTGTTTCTTTGGAGAACCCTAACTAATACAACAAGGACCAAGTATTTCAGAATCTGCCAGATTTAGGCATGCCTTCCCCTGCAGAGCCAGACTTTATTTTGATGTTTTTCAATTACAATTAGATAGAAATTAAGGGACACAAAAAGGCAGAGACGAGCCCAAAGTCTTTAGCCTCTTTTTATTTCTTGAAACAAGACCACCAAGAATCCTGAGTGTTCCTGGCTCTCCCTCGCCGTCTGCCTTCAGTGACGTAAATGGCCCAGGGCTCGGAACTGGCTCCATTCAGGGGTCTTTGGGGGCAGGTGAGAGAGGGCCCCTCTCCTCCCTTCCCCTGAGCTGCTGTCCACACAAGTGGGTGACCACTGAAAAGAGAGCAAAGTGTTTTGGGGGGAAAGGGGAAGAGAGGTTCGGCCTCTTTTTTGCTTTCTTCAGAGGAGACTTCATGGGCTAACTCATGACATCTAATCACTATTTCCCTGGGAGCACTGAGGGGAGGGTTATTTCCCCCTATTCTATAATATTAACATTAAAAAGAAAGCAAACACAGTCTCTCCAATAAAAGTGGGGATTGGGGACCAGTTGTTAACAGGGAATTAGAAAACTGTTGCATACTCTGTTCCATTGCCACAAATATATAGGCAACAGCTTAGTGGTTAAGTATTAGACTCTGGAGCTAGACTGCCCTGATTCTGATTCCAGCTTTGCTACTTACTAGCTATATGTCCTTGGGAAAGACTTGTCACCCTTGAGACTTCCCTGGTGGTCCAGTGGTTAAGAATCCACCTTCCAATGCAGGGGACACAGGTTCAATCCCTGGTCAGGGAACTAAGATCCCACATGCCGCGGAGCAACTAAGCCTGCGCACCACAACTAGAGAGCCCACGCACCGCAACTACTGAGCCCACATGCTCTGGAGCCTGGGCACCACAACTAGAGAGAAGCCTGCACACCACAACAAAGAGCCTGCACGCCCCAGCGCAAAGATCCCGCGTGCCGCAACTAAGATCCAACACAGGCAAAGATAAATAAGTAAATATTAAACAAAACAAAATTTGTCATCCTCTGTGTCTTAATACCCTCCTCTATAAAATGGGGCTGATAATGATAGCACCAAGCCCACAAGGCTGTGACAAGGATTAAATGAGTTATGCGTATAAACTGCTTGGAGCTGCACTATTACAAGTCTGAACGAGTGTTCCCTGCTGTTGTTGCTGTTGTTGTTGCTGTTGTTGCTGCTGTTTTTGCTGTTGCTGCTGCTGTTGTTGCTGTTGTTGTTGCTGCTGCTATTGCTGTTGTTGTTGCTCTTGCTGCTACTGTTGTTGCTGTTGTTGTTGCTGCTGCTATTGCTGTTGTTGTTGCTGCTGTTGTTGCTGTAGCTGCTGCTGCTGCTGTTGTTCCTGCTGCTGTTGTTGTTGCTGTTGCTGCTGCTGTTCCTGTTGTTGCTGTTGCTGCTGCTGTTGCTGCTGCTGCTGCTGTTGTTGCTATTGCTGTTGTTGCTGCTGCTGTTGTTGCTGTTGTTGCTGCTGCTGTTGTTGCTGCTGCTGCTGTTGTTGCTGTTGTTGCTGCTGCTGCTGTTGTTGCTGCTGTTGCTGCTGTGTTGTTGCTGATGTTGTTGCTGTTGCTGTTGTTGCTGTTGTTATTGCTGTTGTGGGAAGGAAAACAAAGATCTCTGTGGAGACTTAGTTAATAATAACAGACTCTAGTCACAATTTTCTTATTCCAAATGGACTTCCAGACCCCATCAAAGAGATGGACTAATGTAGGAATTTCAAGCACTGGGGAGAGGCCAGTAGGGAAGCCATTTTGGCCAGAGAGCTTCCCGCGGGGGTCCCCTGAGTCACACCACTTGGGCAGTTACTTGCTCTGCCTCCTTGTACCCCACTGTGATCCATGGCACTAATCCATAGCTTATTGCTGTGCCCAAACTGGGTAAACAAGTGGATCTGGGAACCCCAATTCCACCCAGATAGGCTGCCCTGGGTTTATGCAACTCAGCTGGTATTTCCAGGAAGCCAGTGAACCCAGTTTGAAATTGAAGAGTTCATTCCCAGCCCAAGTGGATGGCTGGAGGGCCTGATGTCCCACCATGTTCCCCCACAGGAGATGCTCCCGCTGTCTGAACACACTGGAATCTCTGTCTCTGATTAAGTCAGGTTCTCCTGGGCTGCCTTCACAGGTCACTTCACACTTTGTACAGAGCTCTAGAGTTTATGACATCATTTCAAATACATCCTCTCTCTCTCTGTCTCTCCAGATCTTAAATCACATATTCTTTCCATCATTTCATAAGCAAGAAAACAAAAGGTCAGAGAGGTCAAACCAACAGAACTGGAACCCAAGCCCAGGTCTCCTCTAAATCCAGGGCTCTTTCCATTACACCATGGCTGCCTCAAACTTAGCAGGTTTTACTCTCAGAGACTTCACCCAAAGGTGTCTCAGCTAAAACGCAATCTTCTTACTTTCATTCTTGGTGTCATAGCTCCATCTTTTATTTTCATTCATCATTCTTCATTTTGATAATTTGACCTCATCAAAATTAATGAAGATCCTCAGATACAAGGAATTTCCACTGAAGAGCAACACAATGTCCAAATTATGCAATTTGTCAAATGATGTCATTATTCATTCATGTTTTTCAACAGACATTTATTGAGCATCTACTATATGCCAGGAACAGTATTCAAGCATGTTCCATTACCATACAGATTAGAAGGGTGATCAGACAAATAGATAAATCAGAACATAGAGTGGTAAGTGCTCTGCCCAAAGAAAGCACAAGGTGCTGGTTCAGGGTGGGGTGGGGAGTCATGAGAAGGGGACTTAATGTGGCCTGGGAGAAGGTGTTGGGGGGAAGGTTTTTCCAGGGTGATGCTTTAGTGAGTTATGAAGGTTGAGATGTTAGCCAGGCAAAGGATGGGAGAGGGGCAGGAACAGTGTGCTCACGTGTGTATGAGTGTGTGTATTCTATGGCGACCCACTCACAACCCCAGAGTTGATATGACGATTATTTTAAGCTGAAAACATTTGAAATTCAACAGATGAAGAAAGAAGGCTTCTTGGAGCTTCACTTATCTGACTAAAAGCAGAAACTTCTAGAAAACGAGGCTGCCATAAATCCCCTCTCCAGGGAGTTTCATGGCCATGAAGAAGATAGAAAGACCACTGTCACCTGCCTAACCAAACATTATCACAGACTTTTTCATCACTCGTTTGTTCTTCTAAAAACCCATTCATCTTTCCTTAAAGAAATTTATTTGGTTTTTTGGGGGGTACGCAGGCCTCTCACCGCCGTGGCCTCTCCCGTTGCGGAGTACAGGCTCCGGACGCGCTGGCCCAGCGGCCATGGCTCACAGGCCTAGCAGCTCCGCGGCATGTGGGATCTTCCTGGACCGGGGCACGAAAGAGTGTCCCCCGCATTGGCAGGCGGACTCTCAACCACTGAGCCACTAGGGAAGCCCTATTTGTTCTTTCTATAGAAGCCTATTCTTCCCTCTTATTTCCCCTACTAAGTTAGGTATATAAGCCTCTAACTTCAACCATTTAGCAAGCTAGCTACTTCTTTTGTTAGTCTCTGTAGGCGTACAAATACACCTTATTTCTCCTATCAATCTGCCTTTTGTCAGTTTAATTCACAGGCCCTCAGAAATTCAACCTAAGAGGGTGGAGGAAAAGTTTTCCTCTCCAACAGTTTCAAGCAAAGGAACAGCACGTGCAGAAGTGTGAAGGTGTGAGAGAGACAAAATGCATCTGAAGAGCAGTGAGAGGTGGAGTGCAGCTGAAGCAAGGGGAGGGATGGGGTATGGTAAGAGATGAAGCTGTATTGCCATGAAGGCTGATCATGAAGGAGCCTAGGTCTGTCCCAAATGTACCTTAACCAAGTAATAGGTAAGGATCACTGTTAGTACTTCAGGATTCTGAAAGGATGTCACATATGGCCAAAGTTAAAGACAAGTGCTGTCTGCTACTTTGTATCTGACTGTATTTATAGATAGGGATCTGCAAACTTTTTTTTTATTATTAACCCCATCAGTAAAAATATTTGAGCATTCAATCTCAATATATGTTTATTTTTAATAAATTATATGCATATACTACTGTAGTAAGACTTTACAAAATATAACATGCACAAAAAAGGAAATTTTAAAAGAATATAGACATTATAATATCTTTCCAAACCCCAAGAACAGATCATATTACACCTCTTGGGGAGAAAGTTCCTCACAGTCAAGAATGCCTGCCTTCAGCATGTGAAATAAGACATGCATCTAATTCTGAGTTCTTTTAAGGAAAATTCAGAAGATGAGGCAGGAAAAGTTTTCCAGAAGAAAAGCCCCAAGGAGACAATAGTGATACCAGGCCCTATAATCACATTAGACTTTTAAGAGAGTGGTTCTCAGTAGAAGCAGAATTGATGCATAGGAAGCTTCTGGACATGTCAGGAGTTGATTTGTCTCCATATTCAGAGAGGAGAGATGTTGTTAGCATTTAGTGAACAGGTCCAAGGCTGGATGTCCTACAATGCCCAGCTCAGTCTCCTACCAATGAAGAAGTATCCCACCAGGCGTTCAGATATGTGAAATATTGATTTAAGTTATCTGAAACTTTAGTCTTACTCCATTTTACTTGTTAAACACACAGTATTTTTTATATGTATTGAGTATGATAGTTTTTATTCTAACATTCATGCATAGCTTTGATTTGTATTCATTGACTTGTACATCGTTTTTTTTTTTCTTTTTTCCCAGCTTTATTGAGATATAATTGACATATAAAGTTTGTACATCTTGTATGGAATATCTTCTGGTCTTATTACTTCTCTTGTATCTAAATTTATGTGACTACTTCAATCCCTCTTGTGTAGTTGGGTCCAAGTATTTACATATTGAAATTTATAACACTTCATCATGATTTACTTTGTTTTTATTTCTCCTTCATTTTACAGGTAGGTTAATATACTGACTGCATAAAGAAAAATATGAGTGCGGGTAAATTTTATTTTCTATACATTTTCTTTTAGGATAGTTAAGTGAGGTGTTACAAAAATATTTATTATAAAAAAGAGACAATTAGGGTAGTGAAACTACTCTGTATGCTACTATATTAGTGAATGCAGTCATTATACATTTGTCAAAACCCATGGAATGTACAACACAAAGAGTGAACCCTAATGTGAGCTGTGGATTTTAGCTAATAATAATATATCAATATTGGCTAGTCAGTGGTAACAAAGGCACCACACAAATGCAAAATGTTAATAATAAGGGAAGTGTTAATAAAGGGGAAGTGGCAGGGGTGAGGGAGTATACCGGTGCTCTCTGTGCTTTCTGCCCTCTGTAACCCTAAAGCTGCTCAAAAAATAAATAAATTTTTTAAAATTTAAAGGCAACACTGGTTCCAATTGGTTTGAGAACCACTGCTTTAAAGAAAGACCTACTACCTAAAAATTCAATTTTATATTAAAACATTAGAGCAGATGATAACTGTTTTCCAAAAATGTTCTTTGATTTACAAAAGGCTATATACCTTGAGTAGTGTCTCCGTTATATTTAAATAAGATTCCATTTACCAACCTTCCACTTCCCTGGTATACTCACCAGGAGCATATCTATATCTAAAATGAGGAATAACTGTATGTAGACTTGTTTCTCTGTAGAAGAGGAGACAAAATTAGGCAGTCTTAAAATGTCTGCTGCCAAAGTATAATGGCAAGAAGGAGAGGAGTCTATCGTTCATTTCCTAAAATATAAGCATTAGAGATGCATGTATTTCTTGGTACAGTCAACCTTTTTATGAGCATTTGCTCTACATATTAATCCATCTCTGATTCTGACAACTGAATTGAAGCTGCCATTTCTCGCCTAACTTTGTCTGTTTTCCTCTGAGTAACAATACCTTTTTTTTTTTTTCTGTCTAAGTGATGGGATTTAATACTTTCATCAGAATGGGCTCATTGAATATTCATATTCTGCTTATATTGTGCAGCAGCCACATGGGAAGTCGTAGTAGGATTTCAAAGCAGAAAATAGTAACTCTGATGAGAAGACTGTTATGTGTGGGTGTTTGGAAGTTATGAATATGAGATTAAACAAAGTAAATTCTATTTTAACATCTGTGCAAAATGGAAATGTGATTTTAAGCAGATGGTTAAAAATATTATAAAGCAGTTTTATTCAAAGAAAATTACAGACGTTTAAAAGCCCTGATTTATTTTAGCTTTAGTTTTCTTGAAAATTGGAGAAGAAATTTTTTGGAGGGGAGGGGAGCTAAATTATACAAATGAACATTTTAGAAGAATCATTCATTTTATTGTTCTCTTATGCAGCTTCTCTCCCTGTGACTAGTGTCTTTACCTCTTCCTTTTCCATCCTTTCTCTCCTACTGTCCTTAGTATCTCTTGCATTGACCCCTCCAGGGCCTCATCTAAACTCATCTTTATTGTAACATTCTACCCTCTTCCCTTCCAGGGAAGGTGCATCAGAATGAAATTGGCAAGATCTTTTAACAGCTTGTCTTTACTACTCTGTTGCCAGAAAAGGGAAAATGGCTATTTATATGGTCCATTTCCACAAGCTGCTGTTAAATTATGGGCCAAGTTTCTTTTACAACAGTGGTTAATATTTCTTGATTGACTACCTGGCAGACTGCACTGGACTAATCCAACCTATGAGTGAATGGAATTTCCCTAGATCTGGGCAGGGTTCAACAGAGCCTTCACTTGGATATTCGGAAGTGGGTTTTTATTACTGAATTTTGTTTACACTAATTGTAGAGTGTGAGCTGATAGTATTGGGTTGAGTCATACGGCATTGCCATTTATTATGTCAAAAATGGTCAAATATCCACATTGTCATATGGTTCAGCTTAATAGACAATAAATATTTGTTGATTAGAACTGAATCGACTATAGAAATCATTCTATAAAAATTTGAGGTAGTGTATTAGAAATACAGACACACAGTAAACCAATAAACTACAAAACAAACCCATTAAGAACAAAGAAATTCTCAATTAACATAGGTTTAAACAGGGAGGTAAGTAAGACACAGATAAACACACTATAAGGTCCTCCACAATTGCAACAGTTTGGTATAAACTTGGAAGTTAACTTTCTGCACCAAAACAATAAGGGCAATGACAAGGACAAGCAACATTTATGTAGCACTTACTATGTGCCTGGCTTGGTGCTAAGTGCTTTCTGTACATTTTCCATTTAATCCCTGTGAAACCCACAAACCTATTAGGGAAATTATTGTCCATCCCCATTTTACAGATGAAGAAGTTAAACGTTTTATTATCTTGAAGGTGAAAACAGTCCAGTTTCTTAGAGATACATTAAATTGAAAAGAATTCTTAATGTCATCGGCATCACTTGAGTAAATGTAGCAAATCTTTTATAAGGATGCTCTTATTTTTAAATAGCCCTTGGGCCTTGGGCAAATATTCTCAAGCATAAGAATCACCAGAGGACTTTCCCCTCAGCCAAAATTTGGACCTTATGGGTCTTTGCTCCTCCAAGTATGGTCTTTATGACAAAATTATTGTCATGGCTTAGGAGCTTATTAGACGTGCAGGATCTCAGGTGTCACTCCAGAAGGCATCAGAACCTTATTTTAACAAGATTCCCAGGTGATTTGTATGCACATTGAAGTCAAGAAGTGTGGCTTTAAGTGTGGAAGAGCTCCCATGTGTCTGAATTCCAAACAGACTCCCAAGGTGATTCTGATGTAGGTGATCAATGGTAAGCTCATACTTTATAAAACTCTGCCTCAGGACACAATACCAAAATGCAGTCCATGGAAAGCACTACTGCAAGCAATTTGAGAAGCTAAAGGGTCCAGAGTCAATACAATATAAGATATGCATGCACAACAGTTGGTGTTCTGATACTCAGGCTGGATCCAAGAATAAAACCTAGGATATTGGCAGGGCTTCATCAACTGTTTCATCCCAACGGGCCGAGGAGAACGTTTTCCTTATATGAAGAGGAGTAGCAGACTGGTCCACCTCAGACATGAAATTCTTAGACACTAAAACCATAACTAAAAATATTGTGTCAATTTGGCATTGAGTCCTTAATGTGTTTGTATTCAACTTTTTAAATGACTTAAATTATTTACCACTAGGACAAAGTGATGCTGCAGTAAGGTGCATGATTTATTTTGTGGCTGCAAGGAGCCAGGTACGTTCTCCTACCTACTCCCAGGGTTTATGATCAGATAATGAATTAACTTCTACTTCTGGAAATTTGGAGTGGTCCTAAAAGGAAAATATTAGATAATGGAGTGGATTAATCTGTAGTATGGATCCCACTTTCAGGCGCTCCAAATCTCACCACTTGCCCCTAAAGAAGGAGAGTGTGGCAGGGGAGGGGTAGGTTTTAGGGGGCAAAGTGCAGCCATCCCTGTTGTATAGCTAAGAAAACAGCTACCACAAGGGGGAGCAAAGTCACAGAATTAGACTCAAAGTTGACTGTCTCCCAAACTGGACTGACCCTAGGGGGCTTTCTGGATTTTAAGTCACAGGCATTCTCCATATAAGCTTTGTGAGGCAAAATATGGGAAAGATAAGGAGAACCTGAAGAGATAAAACTGTGAAAAGAAGAACTGACTTGTGAATCACACTGATTGGCTGGATCAGAAGAAAGCCACCAAGGGAAAACCATCGATCAGTCATACACAGTTCACTGTATGTGATCCTGCTTCACAAGTTTAAAGGAATCATAAGTTCGTAGGCAGAAGAATGGCAAACTGGGAAAAACCCAGTTTGGAGGCAAATAGATATGGGCTGGAATTCTGGCCTAGCCAGGCCTTTACACATTTACTGAACTTTCCAGATTCTCTCTGTAAAACGAGGACAATAGTATACACCTTGTAGGGTTCTTATAAGAATGTATGCAAAATGCTTTGTTTTATTTGGGACCCAACCTTCTACAGCAATAAAATGGTGGCTTACTAACATTAAGACATTAACATTCAAAAAAAAAGTTTGACAGTTTATTGGGCACTATGATAAAATCAAAGATGATTAAAATACGGTCTCCAATTTTTAAATAGCTTTCTCTCAAAGATTAAAACTGAGATAACAGTAACAAAGATAACTGAGTAGGTACAAAGATCTGGTGTTCTTGTAATTTTTAAGGATTATCTCAGTAAGTACTTATAACATTCCCAGGAACTAGGCATTAACCCATTTTACAGATAAGGAGACTGAGGCCCCAAGAGATGCACTAATTTTTATCAACTCACTTAGGAAGCAGCAGAGATATGATTCACCTCTGGGTACCCTGTCTTTGGGGCTTGTAACTACCACAGTGCTTTAGGTCTAAACTCAGCCAACAGTTCATTCCCATGGGCTGCATTCTCTGCACCAAGTTGTATTTCCCAAGTGCAAATATGAAATAAATCCCAGTAGCACCATGGATGGATGTCATGAATCACATTTAGATTTGACTACAATTATCGCCAGAGTGTGCTGCTTGCCTCTGGTCTCTCCACCCCCATAGCCAACTCATCCCTCCATGCTGCCAACAGTTATCTTCATAAAACATGTATGTGATCATGACCCTTCTCTACTTAAATGGCTCCCTGCTGTCTGCAGAACTGTGTTCTAGAGCTCAACACAGGAGGCCTCTCCCAGTTGGCCCTGACCTTCCTTCTCAGCCTCTGCTTTGGAATATCCTGGCTCTTCACGCTACATTCTTACATAAGACAGCCCCACGTGAAATTAGGGCAGTCTGCGATTCCGTAGTTAACCTCCTGTGTGGCAAAATGGAAACAAACAAAACATTTTTTTAACGTTTTTTCCGTACATTCTATTCTGTCGTTATAAAGTGAAAAGATTTGCTTAACAATTAAATTTTTAAAGGCCATATAATTAAAAACAGTGTGCACACACTACAGCTTGAAACACACATATATTTAAATTTTTTAAATATTTTTCACTTCCCATCAGCGATCTGGTATTTTAGAGGAGGGCATCCTGTAACTCATTTGCAATTCTCCCAGAGTAGGATTCTCCTTCTTCTCCGTGGAATGCAACACTTTCCCTCTCTAAGGTGGCAAACTACTTACTACTAACCCTTTAAATGCAGTTCAAATACCACTTCTGTGGGAAGCCTTTCTCCTCAAACCTCTTACGCAGTCCACTTTTCTTTCTTCAGGGCTCCCAAAGCCGGCAGTAGCTCTCTTATAGCATCACAGTACCGCCTCTAATTACTTTGTACAACAACAGACCGTGAGATCCTTTAGGGCAGGGTTCTACTCTCTGAATCCTTAGCTCTTACTTGGTGTTTGGTTCGCAGTAAGAAATTTTATCACTGGATACATGAATGAATGATTAAAGTCTCGAAGTTCCTACTCTTCTTTAGATCTAGCAGGGAAAACATTTGATACTGGACACGCCTTTGGACAAATCACTTTGGTAAGTCAGCCCCATAATATTGGAGAAGGAAGGTCCCAAACGCTAAATGTGTCCGTCAAAACCTGGTGACATCCTAAGTGTGACCTGTTTCCCCACCACGCCTTTCCCGCCATCCTAGCCCCCTCCAGCTGCTTCTAGGATGGGGAGAATAATGGTATTCAAGATGGGTATTTTTCTCTGCCTGATCAAAGAGCTTCGCTCTTCTTTTGATTCTTAACAGCCAAGACGTTCACAATTCAGTCTCCAGTGTTCCTTTTGGGGTTTGGAGTGACATCTTGGAGTGACATTCTTTTCTTCCATGGAGACATCCAAAGTCTGGATTTCCCCATTGGACAGTGAAAAGAGCCCCACCACAGAGCTCACCCTCGGCCAAAGACAGACCGCCGGGTCGGGAGGGGTTCTGGGGCTGCGCTGCTCGGGAAGGCGCTGGGGGCGTTGCCCACGGCCGCCGGGCTCGGCTCGCAGGGCCGGGCTGCGGTTGGCCGCAAGAGGCGTCCATCTTCCCGGACGAGCGCGGCGCTTCCTCACCGCGCCGGGAGGGGGCGAGGGCGGAGAAGGGAACGCGCTGCCAAGCCGACCCCTCCCGCGAGCCCTGCCCCGCCTCGCCGTGCCCCGCCTCGCCGAGCCCCGCGCGGCCGCCCTGGCCGCTGCCGCCCGTAGCTCGCTCCTCAGGTGCCGGGGAGCTGAGGGCCGTGAACGTGCCGGCAACTTTGCGGTCTCCGGGGGCGCGGCTCCTCCGGGTCCGTGTGCGAGTGTGTCTGTCGCCGGCGGCCTCCTGGGGGCAGCAGTGGAAAGGGGGTCGGGGGAGAAAGAGGCAGCCTCGGCGCACGGTGGCCCAGGAGGCAGAGGCCCCGCGAGGCGCCGGCGGTGAAGACCTAAACTCCGCCGGGGCTGTGCCCAGGACGCGTTCTTACGGTGCGGCAGCCGCCCTTGCCGCCGGCGCCCGGGACTTGCTTTAGGATCGCGATTCCTCTTGCCTGCCCGGGGCAGTAGCAACCGTGTGTGCCGACGGAGGAGCGGCAGTAGCATCCCCAGCCCGGGCGGGACCCCCGAGCGCCGCAGCCGGCGGCTGAAGCAGGAAGGGAAAGTCACGGCGCCCGCCCTCCCCGGCTGGCCCTGCCCCGCGCCCGTGCGGGTTGCTAACAATGGTGCGGAGCGCCGGCGTGATTCCCGCGTCCGCCCAGTGGTCGTAGAGGAAGCGGCCGGGCTCCGGGTGGGGTGGGCAGGGAGACGCCCCCCACCACTCGCTTGCTGGAGTTTGCCGGCGCGCCGGGCCTCTCCGTCCCCGAACCCTGGGCTCCCCTCCGTATCAACGACGGCAGCTCGACCCGGAGAGTATGGTGCCAGCGCCCGGGTTAATCTAGTCCTCGGCTCGCTCCTTTTTTTCCTCCTCCTCCTCCTTTCCCTCCCCCTTTCCCTCCTGTCGGTGCTGCCTCTGGGTTCCCAGCGTGTGGGAGTACAACTCTCTGCCTCTCCGAGGAGACTGGTCGGTGACCCCCTAACAGAACTTGCCCACTGAAAGCAAACCCAGAACAGCTGGATAATGTCCACTCCGAGCAGATTCAAAAAGGACAAAGAGATCATAGCCGAGTATGAAAGTCAAGTCAAAGGTAAGGATGGGAGCGGCTGCCTTGCTCCTTTTGTGTGCTTTCTTGTCATTGTGCTCCGGGAGTTGCATTTCTCACTTGGGGTCTGTGTTGGAGGAAGGTGGTGAGGGACAGCTAGAGCGCCTTGTTGAGCCACCCGGGCCTTCGTGGAAGCCAATCCCAGTCCCAGTCCTAGTCCCGTCAAGCCCACAGGGAGCTGGAAACCGGGTGGCTCTCCGCCGCTGCCAGGGCGCCCCTCCAATAGGGGAGAACTGGCTTTAACTTAACCACCTTCAGCCGGGCAACTTACATAGGAGGCAGGCAGCAGCAGTGGTTCCTGCCCAGTTATCATCATCGTCATCCTTATTAATTTTTTTAAACGATACCATTGTCACAACGTAATTCTTTTTAAAGGAGTCATTTTTTGAAGTCGGGCTCCGAAGTGTTCTAGAGCTTCATTGAGTGCAGGCAATTTTTGACATTCGCACTGTTCACTAATTTATCAGGGCGAGTCCCGCTTTTATAAAATAGCTCTCTAAAAGCTTGGCAGTTAAACCAAGCAAGGACTAGTGGAATCTGACTCCTTTTTAATGGGCCAGAATTCAGTGCCATCTCGCACACTCACATGGTAATATTGCTTTATCATTTGTTGGAGGCCACTTGCATGTAAAATGAAGGTTTGAATATTTGAGTAGTAGTTTCCATCCATTTACATTGTCAACTGATGAAGGAATCTAATTAAGGTTGATTACGCATTTCAACCTAACGTGGCTTGTGGTTTAAAAAATATATTTTCTCTCCAGTACAAGTATTTTGTGTTACTGTTAAAGAGTTTAATAAACATATATTTGTTATTGTTTTTTTTCCTCCTTTATGGTCTCTCATGGGTAGCTTTTCCCATCCATTGAGACAATGGATGGAGTGTTGAGATCATTGCTGTTCTTTGGAATATTCAATGCAAAGTTGATAAAAATTGCTTTGTAGACACCTGTGTTTGTACAGACACAATCTTGTGAAAGGACTGCAGAGAACGGCATTCCTGTACTTGTTTTGGGAAAAGCAGGAGCAGACTGGGGGTTCTTTTGTGTGGTCAAGTTCTGAAAATGCTTGGAGTCCTGTGAGGGGACCTGGTGGGGAAACCCTCTGTCAATCAGTGTGAATTGGGACCATCTCATCATGGCCAGAGGCAAACACAATATGCAAGCCCAGAGACTTAAGTTTCTTTTAGGTTGACTCCAATAATGGAGTTAAGATGAACACTGTTCAGGAAACACAGATTTTTATCTGCATGCAATTAAGATAATTTATACTTGTAGGAACTGGTTACATTGACATGGAAGTTGTGTTAGCAGAGAAGTAATTATTTGCTTAGAGACAGGTAAACTTTCTAATGAGCATAACCTTTTTTTTTTCTTAACGGTCCAACACAGCCAAAAAGTCTTTCATACTGAGGTAGAACTCTTGTTCACAATCACCATGTCTCTGTGCGGTTTTTCCACATGGCTCTTTGTGGCAGGTCTTCAACGGGCAGCAGTCTGGTTTTCCTGCTGCTTGGAGCACTGACTTGCAGAATGTGTTTCCAAGTATTGGTTTCGGTATTTCTGCTCTAAGGTCATTTGTCCATGATCAAGTCTTTATCTGAAAAATATTCTCATTATTAATCTCTTTCAGAGTATGAATTTTATAGTTATACAGTTACTAATATGCTTTGAGAGTATAGGCCATCTATATGGATTTAAAAATAAATACAATGGGGACTTCCCTGGCAATCCAGTGGTTAAGACTCCGCGTTTCCAATGCAAGGGGTGCGGGTTCGATCCCTGGTCCGGGAGCTGAGATCCCACATGCTGCGGGGCACAACAACAACAAAAATAAATAAATAAAATAAAAATCAATAAAATGGGATGTGTTGCAATGCTTAAAATGTGTCCATCAAATCCAATCCAAGGAAGAATCACAAGCATGGTAAAAATTACTTTTGGAACAAATTCTGTCCCATAGAAAGTGATCTGTCTGTTCCCTTCAACCCTCCTCACTTACCTGTGAGTCCTCAGGCTGCTTTGTGGCTCTTTACTACCCCTGACCTGCCCTTCTCATCAGAGCCCGTGTCCAGACTTCATCTACTTCCCCTATAATACTTACACATCCTGTGTCTAACCCAGATCCTTATATCCGTATGCAAATATGGGAATAGGGAAATATCAATACAATGGAATTGGATCGTATACACCTTGAATGGCACACATTCACCTGAATTTACTAGGCAAAATCAAGAAGACAGTGGAAGAGAAATGAGTTAAATAGTTAAATAGAGCATGAGGCCTGCTGTCCTGTGCAGTGAGAATAGGACCCTTATTAAGGATAGTTTCAGAGGTAGGATCCTGGTTTTCTGTTTCTTTTCCTGAGCCCCTCTTTAAGGGTGAGTATCTCACCCTGGCAGATGCTAGTCCACTGCTTAAAGGTAGGTGGTTTTGGAACAACCAACTCTTTCAATTCTAGCAGGTATTTCATCTGATGGTAAACAAAAGAAAGTGGCATATTCTATTGCTGGAGGAAAACCTAGCTGTGCTGGACTCATTAAGAGAAGACATTGGTCTCTTCCCAATGAATAAAGACGTAAATATTGGACTCTCTGCGTGATTTAAGTGTATCTGTGATACACTTAAATGTATCAAGAGTCATTTTTTATTATATGTGACTTTTTTACGTTCTGACTTGAATCTAACATTCTGGAGTATTGTCCTTTCTTATTCTCTCCCATTTCCCCTAATACCAGTTGCATTTATCTCAGAATTTCTGAGGTAAGGGTTTGATTTAAAAGAATGACTCAACAGATGTGGGATTTAGCCACTGTGGCTGCCTGCATGTGTTTAGGAAACAGACTTCATGGGGCTATTTTCAGTGTGAAAAGAACCATCCTAGGTGTAACATGTAATTTTATAATGTAATTTTATGCGTAAGACCATAAATGTATCCAGTTAGATGTATCATGTAGGACACGTCACTTAGCTTCTTCCTGAGTTTTGGTTTTCTTATCTGTAAGATAAGGAGTTTAGATTCTCTCAGTCCTAAGGGTCTTTGAGTCTAATTGAAGATGTCATGTCAGTTCACATTAATTATGCAGTAAAATTTTCAAGCTTTTTGCGTTTTCTCTTGGCTGCCCTGTTTTGAGGAGGGTTACCTTTGCTTTAACTTTTTTCATAATGAATTCACAAACACTATATTATCTGATTTCTCAAGGAATTAAAATGTAATACCACAGAAAATACAGAAAAATAATAAAACCACGTTCAGAAAAGTAGAGCATAGAATTGTAAGAGGGTGAAGAATTGGGAATTATACAAGTAGTTAAAGGAATAGATAGGTTTAAATTGAGGACAGAAGGACCCCAAGCAATCATTTAAAAGATTAATGTGTTAGTTAACGTGTTAACTATAGGAGGAGAAAGACTACTTCAGGCGTGTTGGTCAACTTCCCAAAGATTTAGAATCCAGAGAAATTAATCTCTTATTTGTGTGGACCCTTAAAAAGCAAGATTGTCTGGAAAAGTGTATGAAACTCAAACCAGTTGACTACACTACTTTTAGCATCTCTGGCAAAAAGCTTAGCAGTGGAAAAGATTGTAACAAGTGGCTAACAGAAGCTTTGGGGATTATCTGTAGATTTTAGAGATCTAGTAATTTTTGAATTCTGCAGCAGAAATATTATGGAGCCCATGTAAAAAATATTGGTTCACATATAAGAGTCAGAAGAAACAAAAGACACATTTTGTTAGGTGGAACTCATGGATGGGAGGTTGTGTTTATTTTTAATAAGCGTGTTGTTAGTTGCTAAGAATTGACAGCTATTATTTGCAGTATTTTCCTGAGGATAATCTCATACTCATCTATGTGCCATACGTGCAGGAAGTGCCAAGAAATCTGTTGTTTTTCAACCGCTCTGCTGCCTGAACTACAAATAATACATTTTGGTAGCAGATGGAGCATAAGGAAATGCCAGTTCAATTTAATATGACCTCCCGTCATGTGATAGGTTTCAATAGGGAAATTAAAAGTGCTACTGTCACTCATAGGGAACCTGTGTCTACCTCTAATGTTCTTCATTTAACTTGCAATAGAAAACAACAATTTAAATTACAAATTAAAACTTTATAGCTGGGAGGGACTTTAAACATTTCCTGCCCAGCCCACTTCAGCGGTGCAAGGAGGCATAACGTCATTTACACAATTAACTGACATATGTGGGACTGAAACCCAGGTCCTCTGCTTTTCCGTAACAGTGGTTTACTTTTAGATTCCTCACAAAGAAGAGTGGGAGTCAGAACACTTACCTGTTTAGACTTTACATCCCTTGAAGGAATCATAGTTGGATGGACCAGAGAACAGCAACTCTGGTCTGTTAACAGGAGGAGTTAATTAAATTGATTAACCATAACTAAGTTGTTTTTTCACCAAGATCATTTCAAGAAACCACAATGCCCAGGCAGCAGCTTCACAAGGTGGTTTTAAGATCAAGGGGGAAAAAATATGGTGAATATGTACAAATGTAATGCGCTTGAAATTGTGGTCATACTAAGTGAAGCTACTGCAATAAGCCCTCTTATGTTGTCCAGAAAACCTAATTTGTTTCATGAACTTCAAAGTATCTTAAGAAATAGCTTTGGAGAAATTTTTAAGCAAGGCATGCTCTGAAATACAGTGAGGGCTGGAGTATGCTATGGGATGGTAAATCTGAGCTCTAACTGTCTAGATTGCTTTGCTTACTCCTGTGCTGTGTGATGACCAGGTCAGGAACCCCACATCCTCAGCTCTGGTCCAATTTGAGAGTCTACTTTGTGGACTGAGCAGACCCTTTTTTATGCTAACTATTTTTATTTCAAGTTACATAACTGAGAATTAAAATAAAAAAAAACAGAGTAAACTATATGTCTAATCACTCAGTCTACCTTTGTTTTAGTGGTTTGAAGGCAGAAGTTGGGAATAGAGACAGTTACTAGAAGACATTTTTAGTTATTTGAAGGTATTTTTATTCGTTGTATCCAAATTACTTTCTAATTTATTGACAACATATATATGCTCACCTGTTGGTATCTCAGGATGGGAAAAAAATAGAACATAGTGTTTAAGAGCAGAAACTGGTGTTAGCCATTCAGCCCTGCCACTAATAATATATTTGACCCCTAACAGTCAACTTTTTCATCTGTAAAATGGGGATAATAATAGTACTTACTTCCTTGCCTTTGTGAGGCTTCTGTGAGGTGATTTGTGGAAAGCCTTCATCACACGCTTGGCACTGATAAATAGTCTATAAAAATTAGGCCTTGTTATCTGTTTAATTTTGGTTTTCTTTACGTTTCAACTGCTTCTTTTTACATTCTGATTTAACAAGCTTTTTGAAATTCAAATAGTAATCACCAATCTGCTGCCTAAATAGATTCCCAAAGTGGGCGATTCTTAAATCATCCTGATAAAGTCCTCTGTACTTTTAGAATGGAGTGAATTTCATGGTGGAATTAAGAAGGGATATGTGATAGGCAAACCAGAGAGATTTCCAGCTCCTTATAAGGTGGATTTTTTTTTATTGTGTCATTCTTTTTTATCCAAGTACAAGTAACAGCTGAAAAGCACATTTCCTGGGTTGCCATGTGTTTGCTTACAACTTTTGTTTTACATTTTCTCTACCTTTAATGATGCCAAATGGAATATGAAAACTGTAGTCCAGTCAATTGATTTTATTTACTCATGGTGAAAAGGATTCTTATGATGTCAGATAAAGTCTCAGTAAATTTCATAATTTTGAGCAAAATATTTTGGGTTTGTTTGTTTGTTTGTTTGTTTTCTCGGTACGCAGGCCTCTCACTGTTGTGGCCTCTCCCGTTGCGGAGCACAGGCTCTGGATGCGCAGGCTCAGCGGCCATGGCTCACGGGCCTAGCCGCTCTGCGGCATGTGGGATCTTCCCGGACCGGGGCACGAACCCGTGTCCCCTGCATCGGCAGGCAGACTTTCAACCAATGTGCCACCAGGGAAGCCCCAAAATATTTTGTTTTAAAATCAATATAGAAATGAAAAATTTCACTTGTACCTGCTAATTTGCTTTTGCTGCATTTGAAAGCACTTTGATTTTTTTTCCAGCTTTATTGAGGTATATATGACATATAACAGAAAGCACTTTGATATTAAAAATTATTGTCTATGTATCTCCCACACCTCCTGGTATAGGGCTTCATTAAACATTAATTGAATGAATAGAGTAATTGTTTTGAATTATCATTCCTTTATAGTATATACTAACATGGCAATCATTCAGAATTACCTAGGGTGTCCAATGAAGTATTACCACAAAATTAAACTGAATTCAAATGTGTGTAACTTCTTTAGAAAGTCACAGAGCTGGAAACAGTCGGAGTGTCCAACAATGGAGAATAGTTTACTAAATTGCACTGGGGAATGGTTAACTAACTTGTGCACGTGGAATGTTATGGGGTCATTAACAGTGGTTTTTGAAGAATGTTTTATGGTATGGAGAAATATTTTATAATAATTGGGAAAAAGAGAGACCATTAAAAAAAAAAAAAAAAGCATGGTTAGGACAAGCTAAAACAGAGCTAAACTGATGTATAGCTACGTACATACACATGTGTCAGCCATACTGGGTAGTGGGATTTCAGCATGAGGAGAAACCATAGTTGGACCTCAGTCTTATATGTCACCAACAAATGAAATAAAACATCACTCCCTCCAAGTCAGATGTTCTGTGAAGTCAAAAGTTTATAATTAAAGTGAACTTCCATGGCAGGGGAAAAAAGGATGATGAAATAATAATAATGAAAAATAATCATAACAGCAGCTAACAGTTATTGAGCACTCACGGTGTGCCAGTCACTGTCATGGCTGCTTTGCATGGGTGGACTCAGCTTTCTATGTACATACCAAGCTATAACGCATGGCGGGAGGAGTTTCCGGTTATTTTTCCTGTTTGGTATAGGTTGTATTTCCTGTACTTTTGGACCTCAGTACATCCTCTCCTTGGTAAATTTCCTGGCCTAATGCAGGAATCTCACTTTGAGACCCACCCTCCTTCAGGATGGGGGTGGGGCAAGGTGCATCCAAGTGAAATTGAACCTCTGCTGATAGGTTTGTTCACAGGACAATTTCAAACTTCCTGTTTGCTTACAGCTCAGTGATATACTTTGGTTTTTTCTTGCTTTGAATTCAGCTAACAGTTCATAGGTTGGGGGGTGGGAGGGTGGGAGAAGCAGCCTTTCTTTTTCCTTTCTTTTTTTGGGTGAAATATATATACAAGCGGGTATGGAAAATTATTTACAATTTAATGCATAATAATAAAATGAATACCTGGTTAGTAGCCACCCAGGTTAAAAAATAGAACATTAGCAGTGTCTAGAAACCCCCACATTGTCCCCTTTCTAACAAATCTCTCTTCATCCTGTTGCCCCCTCAATAAACAATTCTGAATTCAGTATTAATCATCCCCTTGTTTTCTTTAAAGTTTTATGATAGTTTTATAATTTTCTTTATAGTTTTGATGTATGTTATATCCGTGCATCAAAAATACAGAGCCCTTTTGAACACATACCAGATTTTTTAATGATATTAAATAATTGATGTTAATTTTAAAAAATAATAGTATTTTGGCATGTATAACAAATCTTTATCTTTTAAATATATGTGCTAAAGTATTTGGGGTTGGCTAAGATTTGCTTCAAGATAATCTGGAGGAAGGAGGAAGTAGGTGGGAATACAGATAAAATAAGATTAGCCAGGAATTGATAATTGTTGGGTACATGGGGCTCACTATTTTATTCTCTTTACTTTTGTGTATGTTTAAATTTTCTCTAATAAAAAATTTTCAAAGTAAGTATGCCTTCTTATGACTTCCATTTTTCACTCAGTGTTATATTAAGATTGATCTACATTAATGTGTGTAGCTATCATTAATTTATTTTCACTGATATATAGTATTCCAGTGCATGAAAATACTGGAAGCTATTTATTCATTCTTTATGCCATTTGGGTTATTTGCACTTTTTTGCCATCATGATTAATAATAATATATAAAATGCTGTGAGTGTCTCCTAGTGGACATGAGTTTCTCTCTGTATACTTGCTGGGTCATAGGGAATGTGCATGGTCAACTTTACTAATGTCAAACTTTTCTCTAAGTGCTTGGTAGTTATTCTCTTACCAGTAGTGAATGAAAATTCCACATCCTGAAAAACAGTATGGGCCAATGTATTAGTTAAGGTAAAGGCTAAACTATAATAATAAAGAGAACCTTGAAAGACAGTAACCTAAAAATGTAGAAATTTTTCACATAATAGTCTGGAGGCGTGCAGTCCAGGCTACCAGGACAGTTGTGCCTCCTTAAATTAGTTGACTTTTCTCCATCTCGTTCCTCTGCCATCACCTAGGGAACTGAACTTGTATGCCTGGTTGAAACTGGGTCTTAAGTATATCCATGTTCTGTCTTACAGGAAGGAAAATGAGTCTTGAGGAGCATATGGCCAATGTGTTAAAACCCAGGCCAGAAATAATACAGAGAATTTCCATTCATTTAACTGGTGAGAACTTAGTCACAGGACAATATCTTGCTGCAAGGGAGGCTGGCAAATGTAATCTACCTGGGCAGCCCTGTTTCCAGCTCAACTTCATGACCATGGAAGGAGAGAACAGATTTGGACAACCAGTAGTCAGCATGAAGACAAGGTTTTTTGGAGAGGCAGTCTACTGGGGTAAAATGGTATTTTGGCTTAATTTGTATGTCTTTGATTGCTGATGAGATAGAGCATCTTTTCACATGTTTAAGGGCCATTTGCTTTTGTCACTAAAATGCTTATTCATACCTTTGCCCATTTATCTGTTGGTTTGTCTTTTTCTTATTGATTTGTGCATTTTGTTTTGTTTTGGTTTTGGTATGTTCTTAATATTGATCTTTTGTCAATTATATCTGTTGCAAATATCTTCTCCCTGTTTGTAGTTTGTATTTTCACATTTTAAAAAGATATGTCTGGATAAGCAGAAGTTGCTCATTTTAATTTGTTCAAATGTATCAACTATTTATATTTGGTGTTTAAGCCATCCTTCCCTACTCTAAGGTCAGAAAGATATCTGTCTATATCATCTTATGAATGTTTTAAAATCTTGCTTTTGACATAAAAGTTTTTAATTAATCTGAAGTTATTTTTCATATTGTGAACTAGGGATATATTTTTAGTTCTTTTCATGTGGATGACCAACTTTTTTCATTCCATTTGCTAAATAGTTTCTTCTTTTAAAAAGTAATCTAGGGCTTCCCTGGTGGCACAGTGGTTGAGAGTCCGCCTGCCGATGCAGGGGACACGGGTTCGTGCCCCGGTCCAGGAAGATCCCACATGCCGCATAGCGGCTTGGGCCCGTGAGCCATGGCCACTGAGCCTGCGTGTCCGGAGCCTGTGCTCCGCAACGGGAGAGGCCACAGCAGTGAGAGGCCCGCGTACCACAAAAAAAAAAAAAAAAAAAGTAATCTAGCTACTTCTGTCTTGATCAGAGTTTCATGTATACATGTGTCTATCTCTGGACACTCTATTGGGTTTCATTGGTTAATTTATAAATTCTTGCACATACCACACTATCTTAATTACTATAGCTTTATAATAAGTCTTATATTTGGTAGGCCAAATTCTCCTTCCTTATACCCTTTCAGAAGTATCTGGGTGATCTTGGTCCTTTCTCTTTCATGTGCATTTTATTTATTTATTTATAAAATATTTATTTGGCTGTGTCAGGTCTTAGTTGCGGCATGCAGACTCTTAGTTGCTGCATGCATGCAGGATCTAGTTCCATGACCAGAGATCAAACCTGAGCCCCCTGCATTGGGAGTGCAGAGTCTTAGCCACTGGACCACTAGGGAAGTCCCTCATGTGCATTTTAGAATCAGTTTTCCTTCCATGGGAAGCCCATAGGCATTTTGATTGAAACTGCGTGAAATTATAAAGCAATTAGCAGACAATTGGCAACTGTATATTAGATTATAAGTTCTACTTACCCATGAATATGAATATTTCTCCATTTATTTAGCTGTTTTTAAATATCTTACTGTAAAGTTTTATATTTTCTATGTTTTTTGTTAGACTTATTTCACTTTTGTTACTAATGTTTATGAGATCTCTTTTAAAATTGTTTTCTGGGGCTTCCCCAGTGGCGCAGTGGTTGAGAGTCCACCTGCCGATGCAGGGGACAAGGGTTCGTGCCCCGGTCCGGGAAGATCCCACGTGCCGTGGAGCGGCTAGGCCCGTGAGCCATGGCCGCTGAGCCTGCGCGTCCGGAGCCTGTGCTCCGCAACGGGAGAGGCCACAACAGTAAGAGGCCTGTGTACCACACACACACAAAAAAATTGTTTTCTAATTGTTTCTGGTATACAGGAATGCAGTTTAGCATATTGATCTTATATCCAGCCACTTTGCTAGTTTATTATTTCAAATAACTTGTTCATTTTTTGGTTAAAAAAATCTTATTATTTGCAAATATAAAGACAATTATATTTCCTCCCTTCCAAACCTTACAGCTTTAATTTATTCTTATATTTTTGCCCTAGGCAGAATTTTGAGTATGAAGTTAATAAACGTAGTGAATTGTCATTCCTTTCTTGTTCTGGATTTAAAGGGAGTGTTTTCAAGCCTCTCCTACTGTAAAGGATAATGATTGTTTTCAGTTTATTACAGATATTCTTATCAGGTTAAGTTTCATGTATTCTCTGTTTACTTGAAGTTTTAATCATTAATAGTTGGTTGAAAGTTATCCTTTTTTCTTTTTGCATCTATTGATTTTTTAAAATATTTATATATTTGGTTGCATTGGGTCTTAATTGTGGCACACGGGATCTTTTGTTGTGGCACATGGTCTCTTCATTGTGGCACGCAGGCTTCTCTAGTTGTGGCATGTGGGCTGTGTAGTTGTGATGTGTGGGCTTAGTAGTTGCAACATGCGGGCTTATTGCCCACGGCATGTGGGATCTTAGTTCTTGGACCAGGGATCAAACCTGCATCCCCTGCATTAGAAGGTGGATTCTTAACCACTGGACCACCAGGGAAGTCCCTGGATCTACTGATATTATTTTTTCTTCTTTAATCTGTTAATGTAATGAGAAATATTTACAGAGTTTCTAGTGTTGAACCATCTCTGTATTCCAGAATTAATCCTATCTTCATCATTGTATTATATATGTAAATAGTTGGATTCAGTTTGCCAGTATTTAGTTCAGGGTTTTTTGTTGTTGTTGTTTTTTGTTTTTTGTCTCTAAATTCTTGAATGAAATAGACCCATCGCTTTCCTTTCAGATAATGTCCTTGTCTGGTTTCATATTTCAGTTATACTAGCCTAACAGAATGCATTGGAGAGTATTGCTTCTCTTTCTATTTTGTAAAAGAGTTTGAAATTTTGGAATATTCCTTCTGTTGAAAGGTCTGTAAAACTGCTTATTTGGGTCTAGTTATTTTCTTTGTGTGAAGAATTTTAACTGCTAATCAGCAGTTAATCATTAGTTTTACTAGTGATAGGATTATTTATTCTTTATATTTCTAATGAAGTCAGTTTTGTTATGTTTTTCTAGAAATGTCTGTGTTGTGTAAGTTTTCAAATATATTGACGTAATGTTGATGATAGTATATTTTTAAAATATGGGCTGATCTGTATTTAATTTAAAATGTTATTGTAGGGAATTCCCTGGTGGTCCAGTGGTTAGGACTTGGTGTTTTCACTGCAGGGGCACCTGGTCAGGGAACTAACATCCTGTAAGCCATGCAGTGGGGCCAGAAAATAAAAATAAAAAATAAAATATTATTTAAAAATATTTATTTTTGCCTTATCTTTTTCTTGCTGAATCTTAAAAGGGGGTTGTCTATTTTTGTTGTTTTTTCTTTTCTCTTTTATTGATTTCTGCTCTTTACTCTCATCCTTTAAATTTTCTTCAAATTTATTCTGTTCCTTATCTGTTTTTTTTTTAAGTTGGACATACAGCTCATTTGTTTTTAATCCTTCTTTGCTAGTGTAAGCATTTAAGGCAATAAATTTCTTTTGTAATGTAAATGTTATTTCTAATAAAAGCATCATTCTTAACAAAGGCATCTGTTCTTCTCCCCAATAAATATTCTCCCCTAATAAATATGATAATTCCCCTTAAAGTACCATCTTTGCTTCGTCTAGAAAGTTTTGATGTGTAAAGTTTATTAAAATTAACTTCTAAGTATTTTGAATTTCTTATAATGGTTTCCTCTTTGTCCCATGAGGTATATAGGAGTGTGACTTTACATTAAAAAAAAAAAGCGAGGGGACTTCCCTGGTGGCGCAGTGGATAAGAATCCGCCAGCCACTCCACGGGACATGGGTTTGATCCCTGGTCTGGGAAGATCCCACATGCCGCGGAGCAGCTAAGCCTGTGCACCACAACTACTGAGCCTGCGCTCTAGAGCCCGCAAGCCACAACTACTGAGCCCACGTGCCACAACTCCTGAAGCCCGTGGACCTAGAGCCCGTGGCTCTCTTGTTGCAGTGGCTCTGCAACAAGAGAAGCCACTGCAATGAGAAGCCCGCGCACTGCAACGAAGAGTAGCCCCTGCTCGCTGCAACTAGAGAAAGCCTGCGCACAGCAATGAAGACCCAATGCAGCCAAAAATTAATAAATAATTAATTAATTTAAAAAAAAATTTTTAAGTGAGGATATTTATCTTTTAAAAAAATATAATTACTACATTGCAATCTGAGAGTAATCGTATTTGAATTTAGTTGGGGATTATTTACTCTTACTATTCTCTGGAGGAATTCATGTAAGACTGGAATTATGTGACTTTTAAATGTTTAGTAAAGTTATCCAAGTTTAGTATTTTCTATGTGACTTTTAAATGTTTAGTAAAGTTATCCAAGTTTAGTATTTTCATCAAGAAAAAACATCTTTTGGGACTTCTTTGGCAGTCTAGTGGTTAAGACTCCACACTGCCAGTGCAGAGGGCACAGGTTCGATCCCTGGTCTGGGGAACTAAGATCCCACATGCTGTGCAGTGTGGCCAAAAAATAAATAAATTTTTAAATAAGAAAAAGAAAAAAATCTGTCATTGCTTTCAAATTTACAATTTTTTTTTTTTTTTTTTTTTTTTTTTTTTTTTTTTTTTTTTTTTTTTTTTTTTTTTTTTTTTTTTTTGCTGTACGTGGGTCTCTCACTCTTGTCGCTTCTCCCATTGCGGATCACAGGCTCAAGATGCGCAGGCTTAGCAGCCATGGCTCACAGGCCCAGCCACTCCGCAGCACGTGGGATCTTCCCAGACCGGGGCACAAACCCGTGTCCCCTGCATCGGCAGGCGTACTCTCAACCACTGTACCACCAGGGAAGCCCCACAAATTTTCTTTTTTTTTATGGCTACGTCGGGTCTTTGTTGCTGTGCATGGGCTTTCTCTAGTTGCAGCGAGCGGGGGCTACTCTTCTTTGCGGTGCACAGGCTTCTCATTGCGGTGGCTTCTCCTGTTGTGGAGCACAGGCTCTAGGTGCGCGGGGCTTCAGGAGTTGCAGCACACAGGCTCAGCAGTTGTGGCTCACAGTCTCTAGAGCACAGACTCGGTAGTTGTGGCCCCTGGGCTCAGTAGTTGTGGCGCATGGGCCCTACAGAGTGCAGGCTTTAGTAGTTGCAGCACATGGGCTCAGTAGTTGTGGGCTCAGTAGTTGTGGCTCTAGGGTGTGTGGGCTTCAGTAGTTGTGGCACACAGGCTCCGTAGTTGTGGCTCACGGGCTGTAGAACGCAGGCTCAGTAGTTGTGGTGCATGGGCTTAGCTGCTACATGGCATATGGGATATTCCCGGACCAGGGCTCAAACCCGTGTCCCCTGCATTGGCAGGAGGCTTCTTAAACACTGCACGACCAGGGAGGCCCCACAAATTTTCTAATTTACTGACATAGAATTGTTTATAATATTCTTGTATCTTTTTAATCTCTGCAGTGTCTGCAGTTATACTTCTTTTCTGTTAATAACAATTGTTTGTATGTGTGCCTTCTCCCGTTTATTCCTTGATTGACTTTGCCAGAGGTATGTTTATTTTATTAGTCTTTTCAAAGAACAAGTTTTTTGCTTCTTTGAGTTACTGTGTTGTATGTTTGTTTTCTATTCCGTTAGTTTTTCCTCCTTGTGATTCCGTTCCTTTTACTTCTTTGTGAGCATTATTTGCTGATCCTTTTTAAAATTCTTATTTTCCAAGTTCTTTTCTTCTTTTCTAATGTAAACATGTAAGTAATAAAATTTTCTCTAAGTACTGCTTTACCTGCATTCTACAAAAATTTTTTTTACATGTTTATTGTTTAATTTGGGGACATAGCAAATGTAGCTCTTCTTTTTTTTTAATTGAATAACTGAATATATATATTACATATGTAATATATATATATATATATCTTTTTTTCAGATTCTTTTCCACTTTACGTTATTATAAGTTATTGAATATAGTTCCCTGTGCTATATAGTAGGTCCCGTTGTTTATCTATTTTATATATAGTAATGCTTATTTCTATAAATTTGTTTTTTAAAGAATCAATTTAATTAAATTTATTTATTTATTTATTTATTTTTGGTTGCACTGGGTCTTCATTGCTGCACACGGGCTTTCTGTAGTTGTGGTGAGCGGGGGCTACTCTTCCTTGCAGTGTGCAGGCTTCTCATTGCAGTGGCCTCTCCTGTTGCAGAGCACAGGCTCCAGGAGAGTGGGCTTCAGCAGTTGTGGCACACAGGCTCAGTAGTTGTGGCTCACAGGCTCTAAAGAGCAGGCTCAGTAGTTGTGGCACACAGGCTTAGTTGCTCTGAGGCATGTGGGATCCTCCTGGACCAGGGATCAAACCTGTGTCCCCTGCATTGGCAGGTGGATTCTTAACCACTGTGCCACCAGGGAAGTCTCTATAAATTTTTATATGTAGTGTTTTTGTTACCTTTCAGTTCTGTGTATTTTCTAATTTCCATTATTTCTTTTCTGTGACTCATAACCTGTTTAAAAGTGTGTTTGAAATTTTTCAGATATACGAAGTTATTTCATTTATGGTTTTATTACTGATTTCTAACTTAATTGCGTTGTCATCATAGAACATGGTCTGATTATATTGATCTTTTAAAATGTTTTTCTTGACCGTGTTTTCTTTGACCATGTTATTTAAGATTATAAGCCTCAACCTCTCCTGGCTCTTCCCATCTTCCTTCTCCTGCTTTCTGTCTCTCCATAGCACTCGTTATCATTTGATCTGTTTTATACTGACCTTATCTTGTTTTGGGACTTTTAAAATTCATTACTTATGTGAAAGCTGGTGATGTGATTAAAATTATATTTTAAAAATATTTTATCCAGCATTTTAGTTCCAACCTGAAAAGTCAGGTTCAAAATCTATGTCAGAACTACTGACATATATAATAAGTATGAGTTAAGACCAAAATGATAATGAATTTTTTTTTCATCTTTATTGGAGTATAATTGCTTTACATGGTGTGTTAGTTTCTGCTTTATTACAAAGTGGATCAGTTATACATATACATATGTTCCCATACCTCCTCCCTATCCCACCCATCCAGGTGGTCACAAAGCACTGAGCTGATCTCCCTGTGCTATGCGGCTGCTTCCCACTAGCTATCTATTTTACATTTGGTGGTGTATATATGTCCATGCCAACTCTCACTTTGTCACAGCTTACCCTTCCCCCTCCCCATATCCTCAAGTCCATTCTCTAGTAGGTCTGTGTCTTTATTCCTGTCTTACCCCTAGGTTCTTCACGACATTTCTTTTTTTCTTAGATTCCATATATATGTGTTAGCATACGTTATTTGTCTTTCTCTTTCTGACTTACTTCACTCTGTATGACAGACTCTAGGTCCATCCACCTCACTACAGATAACTCCATTTCGTTTCTTTTTATGTCTGAGTAATATTCCATTGTATATATGTGCCACATCTTCTTTATCCATTCATCCGATGATGGACGCTTAGGTTGTTTCCATGTCCTGGCTATTGTAAATAGAGCTGCAATGAACATTTTGGTACATGACTCTTTTTGAATTATGGTTTTCTCAGGGTATATGCCCAGGAGTGGGATTGCTGGGTCATATGGTAGTTCTATTTGTAGTTTTTCAAGGAACCTCCATACTGTTCTCCATAGTGGCTGTACCAATTCACATTGCCACCAGCAGTGCAAGAGTGTTCCCTTTTCTCCACACCCTCTCCAGCATTTATTGTTTCTAGATTTTTTGATGATGGCCATTCTGACTGGTGTGAGATGATATCTCATTGTAGTTTTGATTTGCATTTCTCTAATGATTAATGATGTTGAG
>RJWK010003389.1:0-64423 GCA_004363435.1 Platanista minor
AAAAAAAAAGAAAGTTGGAGTAGCAATACTTATATCAGATAAAATAGACTTTAAAATAAAGAATGTTGGGCTTCCCTGGTGGCGCAGTGGTTGAGAGTCTGCCTGCCAATGCAGGGGACACCGGTTCGTGCCCCGGTCTGGGAAGATCCCACATGCCGTGGAGCAGCTAGGCCCGTGAGCCATGGCTGCTGAGCCTGCGCGTCCGGAGCCTGTGCTCCACAACGGGAGAGGCCACAACAGTGAGAGGCCCACATACCGCAAAAAAAATAAAATAAAATAAAGAATGTTATAAGAGACAAGGATGGATACTACATAATGATCAAGGGATCAATCCAAGAAGAAGATATAACAATTATAAATATATATGCACCCAATCTATACATAAGGCAACTGCAAATAGCTATAAAAGAGGAAATTGACAGTAACACAATAATACTGGAGGATTTAACACCTTACTTACACCATGGACAGATCATCCAAATAGAATATTAATAAGGAAACACAAGCTTTAAATGACACAATAGACCAGAGAGATTTAACTGATATTTACAGGACATTCCATCCAAAAACAGCAGATTACACTTTCTTCTCAAGCGTGAACAGAATATTCTCCAGCATAGATCACATCTTGTGTAAAAAATCAAGCCTCAGTAGAATCAAGAAAATTGAAATCATATCAAGCACCTTTTCTGACCACAATGCTATGAGATTAGAAATCAATTACTGGGAAAAAAACTGTAAAAAACACAAACACATGGAGGCTAAACACTATGTTACTAAATAACCAACAGATCACTGAGGAAATCAAAGAGGAAATCAAAATATACCTAGAGACAAAGGACAATGAAAACACGATGATCCAAAACCTATGGGATGCAGCAAAAGCAGTTCTAAGAGGGAAGTTTATAGCAATACAAGTCTACCTCAAGGAACAAGAAAAATCTCAAATAAACAATCTAACCTTACACCTAAAGGAACTAGAGAAAGAAGAACAAACAAAAATCAAAGTTAGTAGAAGGAAAGAAATCATAAAGATCAGAGCAGAAATGAATGAAATAGGACAAAGAAAACAATAGCAAAGATCAATAAAACTAAAAGCTAGTTCTTTGAAAAGGTAAACAAAACTGATAAACCTTTAGCCAGACTCATCAAGAAAAAGAGGGAGAGTACTCAAATCAATAAAATTAGAAACGAAAAAGAAGTTACAACAGACACCGCAGAAATACAAAGCATCCTAAGAGACTACTACGAGAAACTCATTGTCAGTAAAATGGATAACCAGAAAGAAATGGACAAATTCTTAGAAAGGTATGACCTTCCAAGACTGAACCAGGAGGAAATAGAAAATATGAACAGACCAATTGGTAGTAATGGAATTGAAACTGTGATTAAAAATCTTCCAACAAACAAAAGTCCAGGACCAGATTGCTACACAGGTGAAATCTGTCAAACATTTAGAGAAGAGCTAACACGCATCCTTCTCAAACTCTTCCAAAAAATTACAGAGGAAGGAACACTCCCAAACTCATTCTATGAGGCCACCATCACCCTGATACCAAAACCAGAAAAAGATACTACAAAAAAAGAAAATTACAGACCAATATCACTGATTAATATAGAGGCAAAAATCCTCAACAAAATACTAGCAAACACAATCCAGCAACACACTAAAAAGATCATACACCATGATCAAGTGACATTTATACCAGGGATGCAAGGATTCTTCAATATAGGCAAATCAATCAATGTGATACACTATATTAACAAATTGAAGAATAAAACCCATATGATCTTCTCAAAAGATGCAGAAAAAGCTTTTGACAAAATTCAACACCCATTTATGATAAAAAATCTCCATAAAGTGGGCAGGGAGGGAAACTACCTCAACATAATACAGGCCATATATGACAAATGCACAGCAAACATCATTCTCAATGGTGAAAAACTGAAAGCATTTCCTCTAAGATCAGGAACAAGACAAGGATGTCAACTCTCACCACTGTTATTCAGCATAGTTTTGGTAGTCCTAGCAATGGCAATCAGAGAAGAAAAAGAAATAAAAAGAATCCAAATTGGAAAAGAAGAAGTAAAACTGTCACTGTTTGCAGATGACATGATACTATACATAGAAAATCCTAAAGATGCCACCAGAACACTACTAGAGCAAATCAATGAATTTTGTAAAGTTGCAGGATACAAAATTAATGCCCAGAAATCTCTTGCATCCCTATACATTAATGATGAACAATCTGAAAGAGAAATTAAGGAAACACTCCCATTTACCATTGCAACAAAAAGAATAAAATACCTAGGAATAAACCTACCTAGGGAGAAAAAAAGACCTGTATGCAGAAAACTATAAGACACTGATGAAAGAAATTAAAGATGATACAAACAGATGGAGAGATATACCATGTTCTTGGATTGGAAGAATCAACAATGTGAAAATGACTATACTACCCAAAGCAATCTACAGATTCAATGCAATCCCTATCAAATTACCAATGGCATTTTTTACAGAACTAGAACAAAACTCTTAAAATTTGTATGGAGAAAAAAAAGACCCTGAATAGCCAAAGCAGTCTTGAGAGAAAAAAACGGAGCTGGAGGAATCAGGCTCCCTGACTTCAGACTATACTACAAAGCTACAGTAATCAAGCCAATATGGTACTTGCACAAAAGCATATAGATAATGGAACAGGATAGAAAGCCCAGAGATACACCCATGCACCTATGGTCAACTAATCTATGACAAAGGAGGCAAGGATATACAACAGAGCAAAGACAGTCTCTTCAATAAGTGGTGATGGGAAAACTGGACAGCTACATGTAAAAGAATGAAATTAGAACACCCCCTAACACCATACACAAAAATGAACTCAAAATGGATTAGAGACCTAAATGTAAGACCAGAGACTATAAAACTCTTAGAGCAAAACATAGGAAGAACATTCTTTGACATAAATCTCAGCAAGATCTTTTTAGATCCACCTCCTAGAGTAATGGAAATAAAACAAAAATAAACAAATGAGACCTTATGAATCTTAAAAGCTTTTGCAAAACAAAGGAACTACAAACAAGACATAAAGACAGCCTTCAGAATGGGAGAAAATATTTGCAAATGAATCAATGGACAAAGCATTAATCTCCAAAATATATAAACAGCTCATGCAGCTCAATATTAAAAACACAAAGAATCCAGTCAAAAAATGGGCAGAAGACCTAAATAGACATTTCTTCAAAGAAGACATACGAATGGCCAAGAAGCACTTGAAAAGCTGCTCAACATCACTAATTATTAGAAAAATGCAAATCAAAACTACAATGAGGTGTCACCTCATACCAGTTAGAGTGGGCATCATCAGAAAATCTACAAACAACAAATGCTGGAGATGGTGTGGAGAAAAGGGAGCCCTCTTGCACTGTTGGTGGGAATGTAAATTGATACAGCCACTATGGAGAACAGTATGGACCTTCCTTAAAAAACTAAAAATAGAGCTACCATACAACCCAGCCATCCCACTACTGGGCATATACCCTAAGAAAACCATAATTCAAAAAGAGTCATGTACCAAAATGTTCATTGCAGCTCTATTTACAATAGCCAGGAGATGGAAACAACCTAAGTGTCCATCATCGGATGAATGGATAAAGAAGATGTGGCACATATATACAATGGAATATTACTCAGCCATAAAAAGAAACGAAATTGAGTTACTTCTAGTGAGGTGGATGGACTTAGAGTCTGTCATACAGAGTAAAGTAAGTCAGAAAGAGAAAAATAAATACCGTATGGTAACACATAATATGGAATCTAAAAAAAAAAAAAGGTTATGAAGAACTTAGGGGCAGGATGGGAATAAAGACACAGAGCTGCTAGAGTATGGACTTGAGGATATGGGGAGAGGGAAGGGTAAGCTGGGACGAAGTGAGAGAGTGGCATGGACATATATACACAACCAAATGTAAAATAGATAGCTAATGGGAAACAGCTGCATAGCAAAGGGAGATCAGCTCGGTGCTTTGTGACCACCTAGAGTGGTGGGATATGGAGGGTAGGAGGGAGATGCAAGAGGGAGGGGATATGTGGTATATGTATACGTATAGTACTCCAATAAAGATGGTTAAAAAAACACAGAAAACAAAAATCAAATACACCAGTGAAAGGGACTTGTCTAAGTGAGAGATTATGGTGGTTTGCTCAGGAATGGAGAGAAGTGAAGTGAATAGTTTTGAAAAAAGTTCAGAGGTTAGAACCCAGAAAACTTGGCACTTGATTAAATGGAGGTGGGATATCCATCTTAACTGACTTACTGGGTACTGGATGGTGTTGCAAATTAGCAACTTCAGTTTCTTACCAACCTAATCTCCCAATTCCACATAAATGCTTCTTTCACATAGCTTTTAAAAACATAAAATGCACCAACTGCAATGAAGACACACACACACGTACACACAACTCCACACACAATCAAACCCTACCCCCGCCCCAAAAAAGGAAAACACCAACTGCACTTTTTCTCATAGCATGGGGCAGACTGATTGCTATGCTCTGTAGAGTGGATGTGCCCCAATTCACAGAATGACCATCTCTAAACCTTAAAGATCAATATCCCATTATTTGCCAGGAATCATATATCATTCTAGTTTTCTCTTTCTGTTCTTTTCACTATAGCAGCTTTATAATCTCATTGGGATTTCTAAGCCTTCTATTTCTCCCTTAACTTTGGATCTATTTACTAGTTCTTGATATCAATTTCTTTTCTACCTGACCTAACATGTGGCCCATCACTTCAAACATTGCTCCAATTTAGAAGGTGCTGAAGTGACAGGTACTGGCTACCCCAGAAGCCTTTTCTTACATCTGCTATAGATAGGGTACCTTACACATTTGTCACCTCAGGGTCTAAAAAGACTCACCTGGGACCTGCATAAGAGGCAGGGTTACGTACTTGGGTCATGCAAGCAGAATACAAATTCCCTCTGCTTTTATGGATACACCAGTCAGATCCTTAATTACAGTGAATTAATCAGATGATGAGAAAGAGCAGTGCAAGCAACTTTTGTGCTGTGGAATCTTGTTTCCCATCTCTAGCTTGGCCCTTTACATATAGTTATATTTCCTAAACTGACATCTGGTCTCCTTTATAAAATGAAGAGAACATTTTTACTTTGGTTATATCACAGACATGAGAACAGTAGAAAATAAATGTAAATGTTTTATAAATAATCTAAAAACTTTACAACTATAGCTCCATCAGTATAGATATTCATTATATTACTATGTAAAAATATAGATATTTAGTCTAAGAGTTATTTTTATTTCTCCCTGACATTTTCTAAGATGCCTCATGGTCACCGCCCTCACTTTTGTCAGTTTTTCCATGCATCCTCCCTGCTCTTTCCCCATCATTCAATATATGAAGACAGTTGGGGATGGAAAATTTAATGACTTTTTCTAAACCATAAAGTCAGTTAGTGGTTGAAGCTAACCTTAAAAAAAAAAAAAAAAGTCGTTGTATCTGAGGTCTAGTACAATTTTCCCACAATTCATGAGAATATTAGAAATTATATGTATGCTGCTTATAATTTATATACTCAATACTCTTTACAATATGAGTATAAGACTACATAACAGAGAGATCCAGTATAATATAAATGGTTGACATTTATGGACAACTTAATATTGCAGCTTATTTAGATATCTATTATAGAACAGTTACTTCACAGCTGGATAAGTCATGTGAGTTTTCTTAAATATTCAAGCCTATTCAAAGTAAAAATGAAAATAAATATTAAGCAGGATAACAACATCTGCACGAGTTTAGATTTCTAAAACTTGGGGAGAGATTAAAAGAAGAGCTTCAAAGTATTGACATGTTTAGTATTTCTGAAGCCTATCAATTATCTTATCATCACTTGATACATTATACAGCAAGATCTACATATTCCCTCCCATCACATTTAATTATTTCTTAGCTCTCAAGCAGAGCTATACCTTCACAGTATATTTGAAATTGAAGAAAACACATCATCTTCAACATTTTGAAACTTTTCTCAACTTTTAAGTGCATCTGTGAATTTAAGTGTTCATCTATATAATATAATCATAACTCAGGGAAGTAAATAATTATAATTTGCTTAGCCTTAAGGAAATACATTTTAAGTTAGCTAAAGCTTCTCAAATTGTCAGCATTTATTTTATTTGGCAGAACTGAATACTCTATTACAAACTGAGATCTGAAAATATTTCAAAGGTAGTGTGCAAGCATTATTGCACTCTGATGGCAGTTTCCATAACTGGAATATATATTACTCTGGGAGTTCTACCACCACTTGCTTTAATTTGATCCATTTAATTAAATCAAATAGTGTTATAATCCTCAAGAGAGAAACTACTCTACTTATGATAACTCCATTAGGAATACTTGAAATATGAGTATTTTCATAGTGTACCTTAAGAGCCTGGTTAATAATGCAGTGTAAAAAATAAGTGAAGGGGCTTCCCTGGTAGCACAGTGGTTGACAGTCCACCTGCCGATGCAGGGGACACGGGTTCATGCCCTGGTCCAGGAAGATCCCACATGCCGCGGAGCGGCTGGGCCCATGAACCATGGCCGCTGAGCCTGCGTGTCCGGAGCATGTGCTCTGCAACAGGAGAGGCAACAACAGTGAGAGGCCCGCATACCACAAAAAAAAAAAAAAAAGAAAATCATAAGAAAAGATAATAAATATTATTTAAAAATGCCATATATAGTGCTGTAGAGTGATCTTATGTAGATCAAAATCAAAATGTGTCTTCATGGAACACATTTGCTGTTGAAAGCTATTGAATGTCTTGAAACACACTGCCATCCCTATTATTTAGGCTACTACTTCCTCAATTTCTGTTTAGTGCTTCCAGTTCAACCCTTCATTCACCCTATGGGCATTTACTGACCACATGCTATTTGTGCAACACTGTGTTACCAAATGCTCTTTCTTAATCTTTATTCATCTTACCATGTCTATGTGATGTTTAATCTTCTTGAGTAAACTATTCCTCTAATTGGGTTGTAGTTTCTGTGAGAGAGATTTGACATGAGGATTGTGTTGAGTATGAAGGAGTTGATGGAAGCCTTAAGAAAAATTTAAGGGAGTGACATCATTAGTCAGTCAAAGATCAATGTTATAGACAGCTGTTAATTTATTTTAGTTGCAATGGCAGGAGGTATGACCAGACAAATCACTAGTACACTTTAGGTTGAAGTCTGACATGTTTAAATATTTGGATTTTAACCCAAAGGGAGAATACAAACAAGCTCTGAGCCTGGCAATCAATAATTAAAAATGAAACACAAAAATAAAACATAGTAAACCAACATTTGTAACATTATGCTATTTTAAATGAGTTATCTTATTATGTACCATCCTAATCAGGAGTGCCATGATAAGAGTTTTTTTAATATTTACTATCAGCATAATTATAAGAAAGGTAATTTCTCATGTTTATACACAAAAAGGAAACATACATACACACATACACATAATCTTTTAAATGTGTCATCCATGGTCTCTATTTCAATTGATAGAATATCACAGCTTTTTTGGATGCAGCAATGAATTATGTGCAACCATACCAAACCGAAATTCATTTTTTTCTTGAATACATTGAGTTAACAAGGATATACTTTCATAATTGTTAACCTGCACCCCTGTGGAAAAGATTACCTATTGAGTTCAGGGCTTATATGCAGTTCCCTTTGCCTTTAGTTTTACAGACTTCATTCATTTTCAAAGTTGCCTAAACCAGTACCTTTTCCCTCATGCTCTTTGATGAGATTATCTCATTTGTTTATAACATAGTAAGAATCTTTTGAGACAATGGTACACTTTAGAAGGCAATTTGGCAGTTTGTTAACAAAGCTAAATATAGTCTTACCATACTATCCAGCAATTATGCTCTTAAGTATTTGCCCAACTGATTTAAATGTTGATATCCACACACACACAAGTCTGCACAGAAATATTCATCACAGCTTTATTCATAACCGCCACAAAACTGGAAGCAACCAGGTTCTGTCTAGAGTACTTTCACTTGACAATGTGCATTTGAAAATGTCAAACTTGAAAATGTTTACTTTAATTTCTGTAATTGAAATTTTCTCCTGTATTTTGTCTATATGTTGATCTCATGTGCTGAAAATCAAGAGACGGTATTTAACATAAAAAACTGCTACTGAAGAGTGAAATACATCAAATACAAAATCACACCAAGCAATGACAACTCTACTGTAGCAAGTGCATTCAGACAGCTCTCACACTCTACCGCAGTTCTACTCAGTCTCTGTCCTCTGGATATGTTTTTCTAATATAGCCCATCTATAACTTTCCACTTTTTCCACTGACCCCAAAATGGTGGCCTGATAGTTGTCTGCTAGTTACAACATGGACTGTGATACCATGGCTCATACATCAAGTGGCTGGCAGAGGCAGCATCACTGAATATTTTTACCTGCCATTGCTGAAAACAGTAAATAGTTGGAAGTCCCTTGACAGTTACATTCTAAATGCAGCTCTTTTTATTGGTAGGCACCTGAATGCTATCCTTGAAAAGGAGGTACAGTTACTTAGTGTATTGAAAGAGTTGTCAAAGGAGTGATTGTCGTTGAGATTTAGCTGACAGGTAAATTGAGAAGTCCATTCACCAAACATGTGTCTTACATATGACTAGGTGATAACAAGGTAGAACCTAGAAGTTCTAAGTAAAGTCCCAGTAAAGCAAAACTTGCATGTTTTAATACATTATTAATAATAATTTGTTAGAATTTTTAAAAAGAAACAGAAAACATCCATCTGGGAAGAATGGCTGTACAAGTGTATATTGGAACTGTCTCATGCAAATCTGTACATCTGGTCACCTTATATAAATACAGTGACTTTCTAAGCAGTGTAGCTCATGCTAGAGTGAAGTCACTTTCATCTTCTGATCACCTTGGTTGGTTTGGTTTCTAACTTTCAGGAAGAGGTGTTGTATGCTCAACACAAACATGCAAAGTTAGATATCTTGAGACAGTCAGGATAAAGAGAGGATAAAGAGGGAAAAGAGAAGAGAGGGACCAGCATGGTGAGGCCTATCTGAAAGGAGGTGGGGCAGTCAGATGCACGGTATCTTGATGGCCATAAATCAGTAATGGAAAACGAAGTTTCTCAGAGATATTTCTAAGATTTGTATGTTGCCACACCATATAAATTCAGCGTTAGCTGTGCCTCCACACAAACAAAACTGGTAATTTTCCCATTTACAAGAAAATTTTATGAGGATATTTCCTCCCATTTTATGTATGCTTTTCCTTTTTGGAACTAAAATAGTCTTGAGTTTGTATAATACACAGAGCAATATCACCTGTATTTTCACAAAGAACTTGAGACAGAGGAGACCATAGAAAGTATGAGTTTTTTTTTTTTTTGCGCTACGCGGGCCTCTCACTGTTGCGGCCTCTCCCGTTGCGGAGCACAGGCTCCGGACGCGCAGGCTCAACGGCCATGGCTCACAGGCCCAGCCACTCTGCGGCATGTGGGATCTTCCCGGACGGGGGCACGAACCCATGTCCCTTGCTTCGGCAGGCGGATTCTCAACCACTGCACCACCAGGGAAGCCCGAAAGTATGAGTTTTAAATAACTTAAGAAAAAGCTCTTGATATTTAGGTTTTGTAAAGGTAGAAGTACACCAGTGCTATAGCTGTGAGGCTTGAGAATAGCAAAGGGAGTGGTGGGGGTGTGTTGAGAAGAAAGGGCTGCTCGTTTAAAAGGTTCTCTGAGCCTATTGGTGTGAGGGTTCCCCCATCCAGACCTTCCAATACACCAGTGGGACTTAATTCCAAGACACTGTTTTGCTATGGCAAAAGAGTACAGCTAATTCCATTTCTTTATTGGGGACATTGTGAGTTACTTTGCTAACGTGTTAGATGTGTCTGTTGTGATCTCACTGCCCTCATCCTTAGATGAGTCTTTAGTTTTATGAGATATCTCCACCTACACAGCACAGATGGAGTTATTGTGAAAATCAGTGAGTCTCAATATTGGCAGCAAATGACTATCACTTTGGAAGGTTATGAAGTGTACTTATGCCCAACACCTTTTTCATCCTCTTATTCACATTCTTATTTACTTGGTATGAGCACAAGACCTAGATAATAATATTTTTTTTAAAAAGAACCTCCAGATGACTTGACATAGGCCAATTATTGAACAGTAATACTCAAACTTTAGCTTGCATCAGAATTTTCTAGAAAGACTTCTTAAAGCACAGGTCACTAGGTTCAGCCTCTACAGTTTTGGACTCTGTAAGTATGGGCAAGGGCCTGAAAATTTACATTTCTAACAAGTTTCCAGGTAATACTGATGCTACTAGTCTAGGGACCATACTTTGAGAACTACCAATCTACCTTAGTGCTTCAAAGTTTAATATGTTTACAGATCACTCAGAACTCTTGTTAACACGCAAATTTTTAATTCGTAAGTCCGGCTGTTACCTGATAAGTCACATTTCAGCAAGTGCCATAGGATAATATAGCTTGTGTGGACATTAGTATTTTATTTTTAATATAGACATTGAGGTAGATAAAATGATCTCTCTAAATGTCAATGATCAGAAGAGTTCCAGAAACCATTTCCATTATGTCTAGCTCAATGCTCCTATTATTCTATAGAACAACTGTACCCATGTTATATTACTGTCAGTTTTCCATAAAAAAATGATTTTGCACTTGAGAAAATTTAGAAATAATGAAGTCAAATTATTTATTGCAGTTTTTTCTGAGAAGTTTAATGCTTACTGTGAAACTTTTATAAGTTGATAAGTTTATAAGTACAGTATGGAACATTATAAAACTTTTCTCATCAAGGAAATATTTTGATTAAAACCCGTATTAATATTGTACCAAACTCTAAATTACAGGGGACCCATTTTGAGAAATCTTACTCTAGTGTTTTGCCTCCCTTCAATCATCAGAGTTTAACTCAAGTAGAAGAGATTTCTGAAATTTGTATTTTATTTTCTCCACATTTAAAGAGGATTAGTTTTGATTCTTGATAGAATTAAGGAACTGAGAATAATAATAATACTTAAAAAAAGAAATAACCCTTGCTAACTTACTCATTAGGCACTGGGCTTTTTTGTCTTTATTTTCATACTCTCAGCACTTTTTACAATGCCTAAAGTAACTAAAATGGTGTACAGTGAATGATTTCATCACTGTGTATATGAATTACAGGGTATGGAGGAAACTTAAAGAGATAATTAATGATAGCAATTTAGAACCTCAAAAACTCTAAAATATTGGTTGTTAATTGGTGTCACAATAATATGAATGATACCATCAGCATAAGAAAAGTAATAAAGAACGGGGGCAGATAGAATCATCCCATGTGTATAGATTCACAATTAGAGATGTGAACTTAAACCAAACAAGGTTAAATCTGCTGCCTTTTAAATGAGTGACTAAGAATTGTTAAATTCTCTCCATCATTAGAACTATCTCTTATTAATTAAGATAATTTTTTTTAAATTACATAGAATGGAACCCCAATTCTATAAATTTTATCTGCCGTAGCGAATAGTTTAGAAACCATAAAAAAACATTAAAAGTGATGTAAAAATATGAATTCATGAAGTTCTGTAAAATTACTAGTATTTCATCTTTTCCTCTGGTGAATGACTTACACTGTATCATTCCGGGCATAGAGCATGGCACTTTTGGTGTTGCTTATATATCCATGTCTTTGCTAATAAAAATCAACTGTCCTTTTACTTACAATTTGCATTAACAGCTCATCAATATAAATGAAAATGATTTATTAAAATATTACTGAGTAGAGACCGACTGGCTCAGGGGATTGATTCGTAATGAGATATGTAGTCTTTTATTTCTAGGTCACTGATTTGAATTACATTTTGGCAGATAGTGGAGGCTATTCAGTGACATATGGTGTGTGGAATGGGGTGGTGATGTCAGTCTTATTTTCAGTAAGTGCTGTCCATTTAGGCTTCAGTATTTTAAGGAAACAGCACTTGACTCTAAAGCCTGTCTCCATGGATTCACAACTTTAATATATATATATATATATATATATATATGTGTGTGTGTGTGTGTGTGTGTGTGTGTGTGTGTGTGTGTAAAGTTTGCTCATGAGAGATTAATGTTACCAAGAATAGGAAAAATAAATATTATCCATTGAAATATTTTCAATATGAAAATATTTTGCATGACCTATGTGGATAGGTTTGACAATCTTGAAAACAAGTCTTTCAGGAAAATGTAAGTTAACATGTTCTTTTTAGTTTTTTTTATATCTTAATGACTTCAGGAAATACAGCTCTTTTGAAGTTAGACTTTATTTTACTATTAAGACATTAAGATATTTTATAGAAGTAAAATTTAAAATCTTTTGACAAGCCATAGGTCAAAAGTGTAGAATGTCATAATTGAGAAATCTCTTTATCTAAAATTATTTTATGGATGAAGAAAGTAAGTATAAAGCTAAACTGACTTCTCCAGTAACATCTAGTTGCCCTGAGCTTAGTGGAACTATAAGTTGCAGATCACATCTCTTCTCATTGCTTGTGCCATCTCTTGTTTAAGCTGGAGTACTAATTCATAGAGAAATACCATTTCCCATTATTTTCAGGGCAAGATAAATTGAGAAAAAAAATAGGTAAAAAGACTAAAGAGGAGTATTTGAAGATCTAATGATTATATGATTATATGTAAAGCAAATCTATAATGTGCAGTCATACTGTTTGAATTAATAAGTGAATTTAGCAAGATTGTTCAACTAACTTCAATCAACAAAAAATCAATTTTATTTCTATATATTATCAACAGATATTTAGAAAATGCTATTTTTAAAGAAGAATGTTCAATAATGACAGAAATAAATACTTAGAAATAAATCAACTAAAAGATGTGTAAGACCTCTATACAGAAATGTATGAATCATTGTAAAATATCTACAGAAATGTGAGAATATTCCATGTACCTGGATTGGAAGTCTAAACTTTGTACAATTGTCATTTCTCCTCAAATAAGTCTTTTGATTCAATGTAATGTCAATCAAACTCCAGTGTATTTGGCAGGGAGTGGTGACGTGGAAGAGTGACACATTTCTTCTAATACTTTATGGAAATGCAATGAGCCAAAAATAGGGAACAAAGAAAATCAAACACTGACTATATTTAAGACATTGTTTGGCAATGACAAACAGCACTTTCTTTAAAGTGAGGTCTGGCCAGGTAATTTACTTGGAACAAGAAATATGAGCAGAAGTATATCTTTCATTTGCCAAGAAGAGGTAAAGAGTAATAATATCTGCCACAAACAATTCTAGGTTTTAGTCTGGATGACTGAGAGAGGAATTCACATCATGACCATCCACAGATAGGTGAACATAGTGAGATGTGTTTTTTCTATCTTCTTAATAGAGCAAATATATTGACATCCATTGAGCTTAGAAGCTAGATGAGGACAAGTGTCTATGCTAAGGTAACATGACCTCAAAATAACCTTTAGAAGTGAAACATAAACATTTATGAAGGAGAATGACTTACATCCATGAAAAAGGCTATATTATTATTGTATTGTCCTGTTTGGCAATAATTCGATAAAGCAATCATTTAAAATTCAGTAGTTATATATTTTTAAAGATGTAATAACTTCAAAACTGGATGTTGTCAATTATTCTAAATGCTAGTATTTCTTTCCTGTACAAAAAGTTACATCAAACTTACTTTTCCATTAATATCTCTATGAGCAAGAATAACCCTTTTTATTATAGTACCAAAATGCCTAATGAATACATCCTTCCATCTTTGTATTAATTACATGCTCTGTGTGTGCTTATGGTGTCCAATTTACAGAAAGCAATTTTCTCCTTTATTTAGGTTTCTGAATGGGGTACATATGAATATAATGGAGAACATATTGAGACGCTAATTGCCTGTATGCAGAGCTTTCCCTGTCTCCCTTCATGGCTAAACTATTTCACGGATATAATTTAAATCATTCCAATTCTGTTAAAACCATTTTTCCCCTTTGAAGATAATATTCACATAGAGGGGAAAAACCTTAAAATATATCCTAATTAAAAATTTAGACACAGAAAACAGGTTTGTGATTGTCTAGGGTTGGCAGCGGGATGGGCAGGTGACTGCTAAAGGGTTCCTTTGACGGTGATGAAAATGTCCTAAAATTGATTCTGGTGGTGGTTACACAACACTGTGAATATATTAAAAAAAACTGAATTGCATACTTTAAATGGGTGAATTATCTGGTATGGCAATTACATCTTTAAAAAGTTGTTAATGTATACATATATATATAATAAATTCAAATATATTTTACATATATTGATGTATATATCTTTTCCTAGATTTTACATTAGTTACTACTGGTAAGGATTTAGATAATATATCATCTTCTAAGGCCATAGTTAGTCATTGATGGTATAAATTAATGCCATTTTACTTAAAATTGTATAGATATATTTTTGTTTATCTATTCATACATAAACTATAGGATGTCAACTTGGAGATAACATTTTGTACAAAACAACAAAATTCATATTTATTTTTAATTTTTATTAAATAATAAGAAGCATTAATGCTTCAGTTCATAAATTTGAAAGAATAATTTATTTCATCCATTATTTCTGTCTCCCCAGTCTTTATAATTTTCTCATAACTGTACTCAATATATCTACTAAACTCCAAAATTTCATATTTAGGAAATAGTAAGATTGTTTCCATCTCTCCTTCTATTCACTCTCCTTCTATCCTTAATTAGTTTACCTTCAGATCAAATACAGGAGTACAAAAATGTAAGTTTACGTTAGCCATTTTATAACTGAATTTAAATTGTTTATTTTTATTTTTTGATATTAACAGTTTATACACAATCAAAGAAAATCAAGAGTTATGGAGTTAATCAATGATAACATCAACAAATTCCTCAACCACACATGTGTAAACATGCATATTATAAATACCCTGAAAGCAGGTCTTTATTGAAAAGATTCTGGAATCTTCTTCCTTTGGATTTTAGAAGTATTTCTTTTGGTTCCTATAGCTTTGTATTTTTTAAAATGTTTGTTTTATTTACACATCAATAATAACATTTTTGTTAGAATTTATTATCATTTAATTACTATGTTCTAGGAAGATTTCCAAAGGGGAAGTTAAATTTTGACAAAACATCTTCATTTATATCAATAATTTTATATCATGTGTGCCAACACTTAGACAATCTTTAAAAGTTTAGAACAACAAATTTACTTTTGGAATATGAGAAATAATTTGACATGTCAAGAAGTGTTAGAATAGCATTTTAACATGTCTCTATTCCAACTACTTAAACACATTTCTGGGCTCTTTCTCTGGCTCCTCTGAGGTAAAGAAGCTCAATAGGAGATTCTGGCGTTTTTTCCAAGATAGGCTATTAAACGGGAAGGGACACAAACTAAAGATTATTTTATATTAGGTGGATAAAGTTGGAAGAACAATTAAGCTACCCAAAATTTCTATCTCCAAATGTCCATTAACATGCATGTAAAAAAAAAAAATACACACACACACACACACACACACACAACAACAACCACAGGAGCTAAGTATTAGAATTGAGCGAATCACAAAATTTGGGAGGACTTTGTAAAAATCAGGATGTCAATAAGACTGGCAAAGGCTGCCTTATACAAACTATCATATTTCTTTAGGTCTAAGGAGCTATCAGTTGCAAAATGCTGCATTGTTTTGTGATCATAAAGAAAGAAAAAATAACACTTGCTATTAAAATCAGTGCAATCAATGCTTTTGATTATAGAACCCAACCCATTTTCAAACATGGGAATATGTGAAAATATATGTGGCTTAAAACTTATGAATGTGGTAATAAACCAAAATATGAGGAACACAAAACAAATAGAATTTATTCTCATCCCACAACTGCATGATAGGAAAACTGCAGCAGTATGGAAAATGGAACTAAGAAGATACTGAAGTGAAAATGCTTCCTGAAATGTATGATATCTACAAATGATCACCTAGCATTAGATTCCAGATGATGGTTTAAATAAACCCCTGACCTCAGCCTTAATATAGCAATCAGTGAACCAAGCACAGATAATTTAGACTAAAACCATTTGTCAGCAGACTGTTCCCATCAGCATGGTTGATTACAGGAAAAGAACAAAGAACTGAGCAAGAAGTCAGTGTCTTAAACTATTCCAGTTCCTCAGATTTCCATTTGCCTGTGCACCAGTGTAACTAGGATTCTTCCAGTAACTTTAAACACACTATGAAAAAGATTTTTCCTTCGTCTTTATAACCTCTCTTCAACAGATATGTCCTCAGGACATTGGTCTAGGCATCAGGCAACCCAGTATTTGGAAGACTGGAATGGGTTTCACACCCTGCGGAGAAACAATGTTCATTGAGTTCCTGAAAAGACAAAGTATTTAAAGACTATACATGTCAACATGGCCTATGATTATTCACCTGAAATGAAATTCTGCTAGCAACCTCACCCTTGCAGGGAATTTTAAAAGCTGCCATGCTTTCTATCATTATTCACAACTGCCATTGAGAGGCCTGCAGAGAGGCTAAGTTTGCAGCCTACTGCAGGATGGTAAGTCCACTGTGTGGGTGCAGCTGTCTTCAGTTCAACAGAGAGGAAAATGAAAACTTCATTTGACCTTAGGCCTGTGCAACAGGCCTCTGATTCAGTTTAGCAGGAACATTTCAATGCACATGGTAATTTATAAACTTCATACCCGTATCCCCAGTGGAGCCCTTCTTAACTTGTTAGAACCCAAGGTAGGGAGGAGTAATTAGCACCACACTAACACCTATGGAAACCAGCTAGCATTTAATTTAAATAACTTTAATATGATGTCATCATTGTGGTGGCTCCGAGCTCAAATTGAATCGCTAAGTCAAACAATTCAATATTTGCTAGCAGATAAATGTGTTTTTAGAAATAATTTTGCTAGTAGATGATTAATGAAGATTTTTCATTTCTCCAAAAGATGAAATTAATGTTAAAAAAAATTCAAATTCGTCTTCCTTACTCAACATGTTTTTTCAATTAAATTTTGCAGAAGCATTTTAATTGTACTTTTTCATTTGTCATAATTTCTATTAAAACAAAGTAAAATTACTTTAAAGCAATATAACTTGAATCTTGAAATCTTGGATGTTTTCAAGTAAATTCTTAAGCACAAGGGAGAAATATATTTCTTTCTACTCTTTAATAGCTGTTTCATTTAAAAGCGCTACTAAATAAAGTTCTTGTCTGTGATTTCTCTTCAAGCACTATTTCCTTTCCAGATCTTGAATTGTTATTGAAAAGCAGAAATGTGGCTTCTTTTTTCAGTAGACTAATGTTGGGGGAGAATAGATAAAGTGTATTAACAATAATGTATACAAAGATGCAAAGATCAGAGAGGGTAGGGTTACCAGGTAGATTACCGGACAACCAGTTATGTTTGAATTTCAGGTAAACAAAAAAACATTTTTTTGGTATAAATATGTCTCAAATATTGCATGGGACATACTGATACTAACAAAATTATTTGTGTTTTACCTACCTGAAATTCAAATTTAATTTAGCATCCTGTATTTTTATTTACTAAATCTAACAACTCTATGTATTGCTAAACTGAAAGGTTATTTATGGTGAACTTTGTCAGGTAGAATTTCCTTAAAGGTGCTCATAATTGTTAATTTTCTGTGTCAGCCTGACTGGGCTAGGAGATGCCCAGAGAGCTGGTAAAACATTATTTCTGGGTTTTTTTTTTGAGGTTGTTTCTGGAAGAGATTAGTATTTGAATCAATAGACAGAGAAAAGTAGCCCTCACCAATGGTGGTGGTCAGCATCCAATCTGTTGAGGATCTGAGTAAAATAAAATGTTCATCCTTGAAAAATAATTTTTTGTGAATTTTTATATAGATTCTAATGATAATGCATTACATACCGTATGGCATTTATAATGACATGTTTAACTTAGGCTTTCATGTGAAAACATTAATACAGGCTCCCATGGATAAAGAGAACAATTTTACTAAGAGGTTCCAGATTTTTAAGGATTTTAGAACAGTCATACCTTTTGCATGCTCCAGAGCAGTGTTTCTCATTCTGGCACTATTGACATTTGGGACTATCTGTGCATTTTAGTGTGTTTAGCTATCTGTACATTTTCATGTGTTTAGCAGCATCTCTGGCCTTTACAACTGACTGCCAGTAGCAACACCCCTCGCCCCAAGTGTGGCAATCAAAACTGTCTCCAGGTATTGCCACGTGTCCCTCACAGGTGGGGACAAATTTGCTCCAAGTTGATAACCACTGGTCTAGAGAATAAGCAAAATAAATAATTTTTTATTTAAAATGATTTTAATTGACTTTAATATTTTTAGAGAAGTTTTAGGTTCGTAGCACAACTGAGTGGAAGGTACAGAGGTCTCCCATATACCCCTTACCCACACACATGCACACGTTCCCCCACTATCAACATCCTCTACCAGAGTGATACTTTCGTTACAATCAATACACCTACATTGACATATCATTATCTCCCAAGGTCCATAGTTTAAATTATGATTAACTCTTGGTATTGTGCATTCTGTGGGTTTGGACAAATTTATAATGGCATATATCAAGCAATATAGTTTCACAGAGTAGTTGCACTGTTATAAAAATCCTATGTTCTCTGCCTACTCATCTCTTCCCCACCAGCCACCCCTGACAAACACTGAACTTTTTAGTCTCTATAGTTCTGCCTTTTCCAGAATTCACATAGTAGTTGGAAGCCTACAGTATGTAGCCTCTTCAGATTAGTGATGAAAGGATATCCACTTCAAGCTTCCTACCATTAAGTATAATATGAGCTACATTTTTGGTTGTTTTTCTGTAGATATTCTTTGTCATAGTGAGGAAGTTCCCTTCTGTTCTAAATTTGTTGAGAGTTTTTATCATGAATGGTTGGTGAATTTTGTCAAATGTTTTTCTGCATCTGTTGATATGATGATATGTTCTTTTTTATTTAGCATGTTGATATAAATTAATTGAGTTTCAAATGTTGAACCAACCTTGCATACTTGATAAATTCCACTTGATCTTGGTGTTTAAATCTTTGTACACTATGCATAATTGCTAATATTTTGTTGAGGAACCATTGATATTTATGAGATTATTGATATGATTGGATTAATAATTACAATAATACTTACTGTGTCCTTTGTTCCTATTTTTGTTTTCTCCTCTTTTTCTGTCTTTTGTGGTTTTAAACTGAGCATTTAAAATGATTTCATTTTCTTTTCTTAGCATATCTATTGTACTTCTTTTTACACTGTGATTAGTGGTCACCTTAATCTTTGCAATATACATTTACAGCTAATTTAAATTCACTTTCAAATAACACTACAATGCTCCACAGGTAGCGTAAGTACTTTATAATAACAAAATAATCCTAATTCCTTCCTCCCATCTCTTTTATTATTGCTGTCATTCATTTCACGTATATGCAAACATATAACTGAATAAACTGATCCTATATAACTTTGAATAAACTGTTATATCAATTAGGAATATGAAACAAAGTTTTTATTTTACCTTTACCATTCCTTCTCTGATGTTCTTCCTTTTGTTGTGTAGATTCAAGGTTCTGACCTGTCCTTTTCATTAAGTCATGTAGTGGTAAGATGTGGGGGCAGGGGAAGTGTTTTATTTATTTATTTATTTACTAAGATTTTTTTCAAAGATTTATTATAATTCACTATTCATTTTTTTAAACATCTTTATTAGAATGTAATTATTTTACAATGGTGTATCAGTTTCTGCTTTATAACATATACATATGTCCCCATATCTCTTCCCTCTTTTATCTCCCTCCCTCCCACCCTCTGTATCCCACCCCTCTAGGTAGTCACAAAGCACCAAGCTGATCTGCCTGTGCTATGCAGTTGCTTCCCACTAGCTATCTATTTTACCTTTGGTAGTATATATATGTCCATGCCACTCTCTCATTTTGTCCCAGTTTACCCTTCCCCCACCCCATATACTCAAGTCCATTCTCTACTAGGCCTGCATCTTTATTCCAGTCTTGCCCCTAGGTTCTTCTGATCAATTATTTTTTTTTTAGATTCCATATATATGTTTTAGCATACAGTATTTGTTTTTCTCTTTCTGACTTACTTCACTCTGTATGACACTCTCTACGTGCATCCGCCTGGCTACAAATAACTCAGTTTCGTTCCTATATGTGGCTGAGTAATATTCCATTGTATATATGTGCCACATCTTCTTTATCCATTCATCTGTTTATGGACATTTAGGTTGCTTCCATGTCCTGGCTATTGTAACTAGAGCTGCAATAAACATTGGTAAATGACTTTTTTTGAATTCTGGTTGTCTCAGGGTATATGCCCAGTAGTGGGATTGCTGGGTCATACGGTAGTTCTCTTTTTAGTTTTTTTAAGGAACCTCCATACTTTCTACATACAGGTCTCTTGTCTCCTTAGGTAGGTTTATTCCTAGACATTTTATTCTTTTTGTTGCAATGGTAAATGGGAGTGTTTTCTTAATTTCACTTTGAGATTTTTCATCATTAGTGTGTAGGAATGCAAGAGATTTCTGTGCATTAATTTTGTATTCTGTTCCTTTACCAAATTCATTGATTAGCTCTAGTAGTTTTCTGATAGTATCTTTAAGATTCTCTATGTACAATATCATGTCATCTGCAAACAATGATAGCTTTACTTCTTTCCAATTTGGATTCCTTTTATTTCTTTTTCTTCTCTGATTGCTGTGGCTAAATCTTCCAAAACTGTGTTGAATAATAGTGGTGAGAGTGGGCAACCTTTTCTTCTTACTGATCTTAGTGGAAATGGTTTCAGCTCCTTTGAGGATAATGTTGGCTGTGGGTTTGTCCTATATGGCTTTTATTATGTTGAGGAAAGTTCCCTCTATGCCTACTTTCTGCATGGTTTTTATCATAAATGGGTGTTGAATGTTGTTGAAAGCTTTCTCTGCATCGATTGAGATGATCATATGGTTTTTCTCCTTCAATTTGTTAACATAGTGTGTCACCTTGTTTGATTGTATATATTGAAGAATCCTTGCATTCCTGGGATAAACCCCACTTGATCATATTGTATGATCCTTTTAATGTACTGTTGGTTTCTGTTTGCTAGTATTTTGTTGAGGACTTTTGCATCTTTGTTCATCAGTGATATTGGCCTGTAGTTTTCTTTCTTTGTGATACCTTTGTCTGGTTTTGGTATCAGGGTGATGGTGGCCTCGTAGAATGAGTTTGGGAATGTTCCTCCCTCTGCTATATTTTGGAAGAGTTTGAGAACGATAGGTGTTAACTCTAAATGTTTGATAGAATTTGCCTGTGAAGCCATCTGGTCCTGGGCTTTTGTTTGTTGGAAGATTTTTTTTAATCACGGTTTCAATTTCAGTGCTTTTGACTGGTCTGTTCAAATTTTCTACTTCTTCCTCATTCAGTCTCGGAAGGTTGTGCATTTCTTCCATGTTGTCCATTTTATTGGCATAGAGTTGCTTGTAGTAATTTCTCATGACCTTTGTATTTCTGCAGTGTCAGTTGTTACTTCTCCTTTTTCATTTCTAATTCTATTGATTTGAGTGTTCTTCCTTTTTTTCTTGATAAGTCTGGCTAATAGTTTATCAATTTTGTTTATCTTCTCAAAGAACCAGTTTTTAGTTTTATTGATCTTTGCTATCATTTCCTTCATTTTTTTTTCATTTATTTCTGATCTGATCTTCATGATTTCTTTCCTTCTTTGGGGTTTTTTTTTGTTCTTCTTTCTCTAATTGCTTTAGGTGTAAGGTTAGGTTGTTTATTTGAGATGTTTCTTATTTCTTAAGGTAGGCTTTTATAGCTATAAACTTCCCTCTTAGAACTACTTTTGCTGCATCCCATAGGTTTTGGGTCATTGTGTTTTCATTGTCATTTGTTTCTAGGTGTTTTTTGATTTCCTCTTTGATTTCTTCAGTGATATCTTGGTTATTAAGTATTGTGTTGTTTAGCCTCTTTGTGTTTGTATTTCTTACAGATTTTTTCCTGTATTTGATATCTAGTCTCACAACATTGTGGTTGGAAAAGATACTTGATACGATTTCAATTTTCTTAAATTTACCAAGGCTTGATTTGTGACCCAAGATATGATCTATCCTGTAGAATGTTCCATGAGCACTTGAGAAGAATATGTATTCTGTTGTTTTTGGATGGAATATCCTATAAATATCAATTAAGTCCATCTTGTTTAATGTATCATTTAAAGCTTGTGTTTCCTTATTTATTTTCATTTTGGATGATCTCTCCATTGCTGAAAGTTGGGTGTTAAAGTCCTCTACTATGATTGTGTTACTGTTGATTTCCCCTTTTCTAGCTGTTAGTATTTGCCTTATACATTGAGGTGCTCCTATGTTGGGTGCATAAATGTTTACAATTGTTATATCTTCTTCTTGGTTGATCCCTTGATCATTATGTCATGTCCTTTGTCTCTTGTAATAGTGTTTGTTTTATAGTCTATTTTGTCTGATATGAGAATTGCTACTCCAGCTTTCTTTTGATTTCCATTTGTATTAAATATCTTTTTCCATCCCCTCACTTTCAGTTTGTATATTTCCCTCGGTCTGAAGTGGGTCTCTTGTTGGCAGCATATATATGTCTCTTGTTTTTGTATCCATTCTTCAAATCTATGTCTTTTGGTTGAAGCATTTAATCCATTTACATTTAAGGTAATTATCGATATGTATGTTCCTATTCCCATTTTCTTAATTGTTTGGGGTTTGTTATTGCAGGTCTTTTCCTTCTCTTGTGTTTCCTGCCTAGAGAAGTTCCTTTAGCCTTTTTTGTAAAGCTGGTTTGGTGGTGCTGTATTCTCTTAGCTTTTGCTTGTCTGTAAATCTTTTAATTTCTCCATCAAAACTGAATGAGATTCTTGCTGGGTAGAGTAATCTTGGTTGTAGGTTTTTCTCTTTCATCACTTTAAATATACCCTGCCACTCTCTTCTGGCTTGCAGAGTTTCTGCTGAAACGTCAGCTGTTAACCTTATGGGGATTCCCTTATATGTTACTTGTTGGTTTTCCCTTGCTACTTTTAATATTTGTTCTTTGTATTTAATTTTTGTTAGTTTGATTAATATATGTCTTGGCGTGTTTCTCTTTGGATTTCTCCTGTGTGGGATTCTCTGTGCTTTCTGGACTTGATTAACTATTTCCTTTCCCATATTAGAGAAGTTTTCAACTATAATCTCTTCAAATATTTTCTCAGTCCCTTTCTTTTTCTCTTCTTCTTCTGGAACCCCTATATTTCGAATGTTGGTGCTTTTAATGTTGTCCCAGAGGTCTCTGAGACTGTCCTCAGTTTTTTTCATTCTATTTTCTTTATTCTGCTCTGCAATAGTTATTTCTGCTATTTTATCTTCCAGGTCACTTATCCGTTCTTCTGCCTCAGTTATTCTGCTCTTAATCCCTTCTAGAGAATTTTTAATTTCATTTTTTGTGTTGTTCATCTCTGTTTGTTTGCTCTTTAGTTCTTCCAAGTCCTTTTTAAACGTTTCTTGTATTTTCTCCATTCTATTTCCAAGATTTTGGATCATCTTTACTCTCATTATTCTGAATTCTTTTTCAGGTAGCCTGCCTACTTCCTCTTCATTTGTTAGGTCTGGTGGGTTTTTGCCTTGCTCCTTCATCTTCTGTGTGTTTCTCTGTCTTCTCATTTTGCTTAACTTACTGTGTTTGAGGTCTCCTTTTCGCAAGCTGCATGTTCGTAGTTTCCATTGTTTCTGGTGTCTGTCCCAGTGGCTAAGGTTGGTTCAGTGGGTTGTGTTGACTTCCTTTTGGAGGGGACTAGTACCTGTGTTCTGGTGGATGAGGCTGGATCTTGTCTTTCTGGTGGGAAAGTCCACTTGTTGTGGTGTGTTTTGGGGTGTCTGTGGCCTTATTATGATTTTAGGCAACCTCTGTGCTAATGGATTGGGTTGTGTTCCTGTCTTGCTAGTTGTTTGGCATAGGGTGTCCTGCATTGTAGCTTGCTTGTCGTTGAGTGGATCTGTGTCTTGGTGTTGAGATGGAAATCTCTGGGAGATTTTCACTGTTTGATGTTACGTGGAGCTGGGAGGTCTCTTGTGGACCAATGTCCTGAACTTGGTTGTCCCACCTCAGTGGCAGAGCCCTGCCACCTGGATGGAGCACCAAGATCCTGTCCTCCACATAGCTCAAAGTAAAAGGGAGAAAAAAAGGAAAGAGAGAAAGAGGAAGATAAAATAAAATAAAATAAAGTAAAATAAAATAAAATATTAAAATAAAAAATAATTTTTCAGAAAAAAAATTTTTTTTAAGTAATTAAAGAAAAAAAAAAAGGATGGATAGAACCCTAGGACAAACGGTAAAAGCAAAGCTATACAGACAAAATCACACACAGAAGCATACACATACAGACTTACAGAAAGAGGAAAAGGGAAATATATATAGATATATATTGTTGCTCCCAAAGTCCACCTCCTCAATTTGTGATGATCTGTTTTCTCTTCTGGGATTCCACAGGTGCAGGGTACATCAAGTTGATTGTGGAGATTTAATCCACTGCTCCTGAGGCTGCTGGGAGAGATTGCCCTTTCTCTCCTTTGGTCGCACAGCTCTGGGCTTTCAGCTTTGGATTTAGATCTGCCTCTGACTGTAGGTCACCTGAGGGCATCTGTTCCCGCTCAGACAGGACGGGGTTAAAGGAACAGCTGATTTGGGAGCTCTGGCTCACTCAGGCCAGGGGGAAGGAGTGGCACGGAGTGTGGGGCGAGCCTGTGGTGGCAGAGGCTGGCATGACCTTACTCCAACCTGAGGCACACCGTGCGTTCTCCTGAGGAAGTTGTCCCTGGATCACGGGATCCTGACATTGGCGGGCTGCATAGGCTCCCGGGAGGAGCGGTGTGGATAGTGACCTGTGCTTGCACACAGGTTTTTTGGTGATGGCAGCAGCATCCTTAGTGTCTCATGACCGTCTCTGGGGTCCGCACTGATAGCTGCGGCTCGCACCCATTTCTGGAACTCCTTTAAGCGGTGCTCTCAATCCCCTCACCTCATGCACCAGGAAACAAAGAGGCAAGAAAATGTCTCTTGTCTCTTTGGCAGCTCTAGAATTTTTCCCAGACTCCCTCCCGGCTTGCTGTGGTGCACTAGCCCCTTCAGGCTGTGTTCACACAGCCAATCCCAGTCCTTTCCCTGAGATCTGACCGAAGCCGAGCCTCAGCTCCCAAACCCCGCCTGCCCCAGCGCGGGGGCAGACAAGCCTCTTGGTCCAGTGAGTGCTGTTCGGCATTGATCCTCCATGCAGGAATCTATCTGCTTTACCCTCCACACCCCTGTTGCTGCGCTCTCCTCCGTGGCTCCGAAGTTCCTCCCTCTGCCACCTGCAGTCTCTGCCCACGAAGGGACCTCTAGTGTGTGGAAACCTTTCCTCCTCCACAGCTCCCTCCCACTGGTGCAGGTCCCATCCCTATTCTTTTTTCTTTTTTCTTTTGCCCTACCCAGGTACGTGGGGATTTTCTTGCCTTTTGGGAGGTCTGAGTCTTCTGCCAGCGTTCAGTAGGTGTTCTGCAGGAACTGTTCCACATGTAGATGTATTTCTGATGTATATGTGGGGAGGAAAGTGCTCTTCATCATCTTGAAGCTCCACACTGAGGGGAAGTGTTTTATAGATCTATGATTAGGTCTCAGTCTTTTAATAAGCATTTGACTCTAGAGTATGAGCTTCACAAGTGATTCACAAGGATTTTTGTTTTGTTTTTTGTCCAACTTAGGTGGACAGGATGGCAAGAGTGGGCTAGAGTTGGGTCTTTCCCTTCTCCCAGATCATTTAGATCCTAAAAAATACCTAATAGTTTAGGCTCTGGTAAGAACTTCCTAGCTCTTACATGCCTGATGCAAACTGGAAGTTAAGGTAACAATTATTTTTTTTTAAATGTTTATTTAGGTATGTTTTATAATACAAATGTATCCTTCCTTCTTTCTCACAGAGTAAGCTATATGAAACATTAATTGAAGTAATCATGTTTCTTCCATTTTATCTACTCATAGACAGGGAATATTTTATTTCAGTACTTCATGGAAAGCCACTTCTTCCCCTGTGGTAGAGGGAATTAAGCTTTATTTACTGACACTCTAAAATTTTTAAATTACTATACTTTATAAGCATTACTTAATTTTCTACTCATACTATGAAGTAAATATATATTATTAGAGAAAGTGGGTTTTTTTTGTTTTAGAAAAATAATATACCATGGGATTAAGTGCATTGTTCAACATGGGACTTATTTATGGTATTATTTGAAAAGATATTTATAGAATGGTACAATATTTTCTGGAGTTGAATTCCAATAGTATTATTGAATTTTAGTGCAACCAGAAATATAATACCAATAAATATGGATGCTTATAAAAATTATTTCTAAATGATATTCATCACTTAATTAAAATGACTGAACAGTCTAAATACTTTAAAGAAAAAAATTGTAGTTAGGATTTGACTAAATGCTTATTTGTTTATGTTCTTTTCTTTTACAATTATATACATGATTTTAGGATTTAGAATTCATTTGTAGATATTCACAAGCAGCACAATGTATAGACTCTTATCTATGCTGGGAAAATTATAGACGCTATTAACAAAATTTTGTGTTGCCTTTCTTTTTCACAAATTAAAAAAAAAAAGAAACATTTTTCATGTAAATGCCTGTCAGCCAATAAATTATTTGATTTGTGCACCTGAGGACTTTCCAAAGACTTTCTAACAGATTTTCCAATACACCAAGTCTCATAACCTTATCCACATTATTGGTATTCTATGTTTCCAAAGTTTTAAAAAGTAATTTTCAAAAAAACTATTTAAAAGCCACAGTTTAAGATGATTGCTTATTTGAACAAGTGCCTAGCAAGCTATTTTTCTATAAAGAAGCTCTGAGGAATTTGTGCCACGTAACTGCTTAAATTACAATAGAAATTTAAAAGAGTAAGAGAAAACATTAATTAGAGCTCATTTAAAATCTTCATAGGGCTTCCCTGGTGGCGCAGTGGTTGAGAGTCCGCCTGCCAATGCAGGGGACACGGGTTCATGCCCCGGTCTGGGAAGATCCCGCATGCTGCGGAGTGGCTGGGCCCATGTGCCATGGCTGCTGAGCCTGTGCGTCCGGAGCCTGTGCTCTGCAACGGGAGAGGCCACAACAGCGAGAAGACCGTGTACCGCAAAAAAAAAAAAAAAAAAAAGCTTCATGACAGGCCAAAACTAAAATATAATAATAGTTTAAAATGACTAACTATACAAATCTTTTCCTTTTATTTTCACAAGGGCACTTAGAGTGTCATCTAAAATTGCTCGAATATAAAATAGTTAATGCTTATAAAATTACTCATTCATTTATTCAGCAAACATGTTCTGCTCTAATTATTTAAATAATACTTGATTAAAATATATGTAAATATATTTTCATAAAGTAAAATTCTAAAGATGTCCATGGTTCTATAATCTTAGCAAAATATCCATTACAAAAGCCTTCTTTGATGTAGTTTATAAATAGGTATGTAATAGTTTTCATAGTCCTTATTCTTACTTTATAAACCCTTTTTGTGAAAAATCCTCAACCATATTTAAGTCACTTAAAAATTATGACCTGAATTTTCTGTGGAGCTTTAAGTCATAAGATAACCATTTCTGATGTAAGGCATTAATCTATAGGCATAAAATTAAAATAACAGTTCATCATTTCCAGCTAATTCAGCTATGTGGGTAGGTGTGTCTAAAACTCTACACAAAATTCTCATTAATTTGATTATAATAACTGAAAAAGTTGGCCCTGGAAAACAGGGATGAGTAATATTTACCAAAATATTTAACAACACAGTCATCTTTTTAACATGTTAGGTAAGCAAGTTAAAATTTAAAATTAATTCCAGATGAAGACGATGCAGCTTCAAACAGCAGTCAGAGTTGTACTTAGAAAAAGTAAAGACAAGGAGTCTTCATACTACATGTAACCACAGAATCAAAATGTTTACTATGTTTTACTATTCTAATATACAAACAATTTTAAACCATGAAATAATATTTTTCACATATAGTACTATACTTAAAGATAAAAAAAGAAATACTTACTGGAATTTAACACAAAATTTAATACAACAAATAGAAAAGTTCAGTAATATGGAGGAGTTGCCTAGGTATCAGAAAAAATCAGCTTCAAAATAAAATTAAAAAGTCTACATATAATAACAATAAAATATGTAAAGCCCTTCAGAATTAGTTTAATAAATAATATAGTCTTGCATACAAGGAAAAATGCTACAAAATTTTCATGGGGAAATTTAATAAAAATAAATGAGTAAATGAAGAAGCTCATCAGTTTTTGTAAGTCTCCTTTATGGACTCCATTTTCTATGCTTATTCCTTCAATTTGAGGTCAAGCAGTTACTGCATAAGACATCGTATTTTATCCCCAAGCATATTATTCTCTTGCATAAATTACTATCTAGAGGATAATAACCCCCTCTTGAGCCACAGATACTTATATACAACAGCCTTTTGGATATGCTCACCTGGAGCCCTAGAGCTACCTGATATTTAGCATATGCAAAAATGGAACAACTCTTTAGAACACTTCAACCAGCAACTGAAAAACACAAATCATTTTAAAGTGTGCATGACACATTTATACAAATAGATAATACATTAAACTATAAAACAAGTCAAAATAAATCTCAAAAATAAAATTATACAGAATAAATTTTTTTATCAGGATGCGATTAGTATTGCATATGTGTTGATATTAAACACATAAACATAACTAGAAAATTTCTGTATGTAGGGAATTAAGAAACATAATTCTAACTAACCCATGGACAAACAAGTAAATTACAATATAATTAGAAAATATTTTAATGGAATAATAATACTAATATCATAGTTCAAGACTTGAAATCCAGCCAAATCAGAAATTATAGGTAAATTAATATCTGTACTTACATATATTGGAAATGAAGAAAGATAAAAATATAGGCATGAAGTATCTTTTTAGAAAATTAGAAAAGTATCAGGAAAGAAACCTCAAAAGGAATAGAAGGAAAGAAATAATAGTGATAGCATAAATGGATAAAATAGAAACAAACATAAAGTAGAGAAGATCATCAAAGCCAGAAACACTGTCTCTGAAAATATTATTAAAAATTTTTAAATTGCCGAATCCCTTAGGAGATTGATCATAACATAATATTGCATCTGGACTTCTCAGGCTTATTATGTAACCCAACATCTCAAATCCACATTCTGGATTGTAAATTTCACTTTATTGGATAATATTTTCTGTTAAGTTTATTCTTTTTTTTTTTTTTTGCGGTATGCTGGTGTCTCACTGTTGTGGCCTCTCCTGCTGCGGAGCACAGGCTCTGGATGCACAGGCTCAGTGGCCATGGCTCATGGGCCCAGCCGCTCCGCGGCATGTGGGATCTTCCCAGACCGGGGCACAAATCCGTGTCCCCTGCATCAGCAGGTGGACTCTCAACCACTATGCCACCAGGGAAGCCCAAGCTTATTCTTTATCCTAAATTTAAAAATAAATAAAACTTCAATAAGTAAATATGTTAGATTAAAAAATAATATCTGTAAGTAACAAAAGTCATATATAATCCTAAGAAGAAAATTGAAATGTCAGAAGATAAGTTAATGTATCAGAGGGTTGATTCTCTTAATATTTAAATATCTCTAGCAAAAATAACAATGTATCTTTATGCAAAATTATCCACCATTACAAATATGCTATGTTTCAACAAAGGAGATTTACAAATTTGGGTTAAGCTTTAAACATCTTAGTAATCGAAAATTGAAAATTAGGGAATTCCCTTGTGGTCTAGTGGTAGGACTCTATAGTGCACTGTCACTATTGTGGGCCCAGGTTCAATCCCTGGTTGGGGAACTAAAATCCCACAAGCTGCATGGGCTGGCCAAAAAGAAAGTAATAACAAAAATAATAAAATTTAAAAATAAAATTTAAAATTAAAACAACAAATTATATGAGTCCACAAATGGGCAACAATGAGTCAAGTGCTGGGCTATAAGACATAAATATTTTGTTAGAGAGAAGGCAGAAGCAAATTGGTCAGCAATTTGAAAAGCCCCAAGTTTCAAGGTGCACCATTATGTAATTGTAGTTCTCCTGAGGGATTTATCAATTTTAAGAATTTTTCAGAGTTCCAACTTTTGTCTTTGATGGTTATCTCTAGTGTGTATTTTTCTATTTCATTGTGTTATCATCTTTATTATTTCCTTCTTTTCTTAAATTCAGTAAAATAATGAAATCTTAGGTGGGCATGAAATTCCTACTTGTATTTGTTCTCTACTGCTGTGCAACAAATTACCACAAATTTTGTGGCTTAGAACAGCATCCATTCACTAGGTCACAGTTCTGTAAGTCAGAAGTTAGGCAGAGCACAGGTGGGTTCTTTGCTGAGTGTCTTATAAAGCTGAAATCAAGTTGTTGGCTGAGCTTCATTTCCTTTAGGATACTCATTCTCCTCCAAGCTCATTCAAATTGTTGGCCAAATTGAGTTCCTTTTGGTTCTAAGATTGAGACATCAATTCACTTCCTGGCTGGCAGCTGGGGGCCCTTATCTGCTCCTGGAGATTGTCCATATTCCTTGTCAAGTGGCCCCTCCATCTTCAAAGTCAGCAACAGAGCATCTTCTTTATGTAGAATTTCTCTCACGATTTAAATCTCTTCTTTAGGAAGAGTCATTTTTTTTAGATTTTTATTCTTTAAAATTTTTTTAAATTGAATAAAAGTTCCTTAAATTCTATAGTGCTTTACAATTTTCAAAATTTTCATACACATGATTTCATATAATCCTATAGTAACCATTTTTTCCCCATCCTTGTATTGCCCCTCCCCCTCCCCTATCCCCACTGGTAACCACTAGTTTGTTCTCTATATTGGTGAGTCTGTTTCTTTTCTGTTTTATTCACTAGTTGGTTGTATTTTTTATTTCCACATGTAAGTGATATCACACAGTATTTGTCTTTCTCCGTTTGACTTATTTCACTTAGCATAATGCCCTCCAAATTCATCCATGTTGCAGCAAATGGCAACATTTCATTATTTTTTATGGCTGAGTAGTATTCTACTGTGTATATGTATTATACCACATCTTCTTTATCCTCTCATCTGTTGATGGATGGTTAGGTTGCTTCCATACCTTGCCAATTGTAAGTAATGCTGCTATGAACATTGGGGTGCATTTATCTTTTCAAATTAGTGTTTTTGTTTCTTTCAGATATATACTCAGGAGTGGAAATGCTGGGTCATGTGGTAGTTCTGTTTTTAGTTTGAGAAAACTCCATACTGTTTTCCACAGTGGGTGAACCAATTTACATTCCCACCAACAGTGTACAAGTGTTCCCTTTTCTCCATATCCTCATCAACATTTGTTATTTGTGTTCTTTTTGATTATAGCCATTCTGACAGGTGTGAGGTATATTTTATTGTGGTTTTGATTTGCATTTCCCTGATGATTAGTGATGTTTAGCATCTTTTCATGTGCCTTTTGGCTATCTGCATTTCCCCTTTGGAAAGGTGTCTACTTGGTTCTTCTGCCCATTTTTAAATTATTTTGTTGGTTTTTATGATGTTGAGTTGTATGAGCTGTATATATGTTGGATGTTAACTAACCCCTTATCAATTATATGATTTGCAAATATCTTCTCCCTTTCAGTAGATTGTCTTTTCATTCTGTTGATGGCTTCCTTTTCTGTGTGAAAGCTTTTAGCTTTATTTAGGTCCCATATCTTTATTTTTGCTTTTGTTTCCTTTGCTTTAGGAGATAGATCCAAAAAATTATTGCTGTAAATTATGTCAAAGAATATTCTGGCTATGTTTTCCTCTAGCAGTTTTGTAGTATTTGGTCTTACATTTATTTCTTTAATCCATTTTTAGTTTATTTTTGTATATGGTGTTAGAGAATGTCCTAATTTCATTATTTTACAAGTCGCTGTCCAATTTTCCCAGATCCACTTATTGAAGAGACTAGCTTTTATCCATTTTATATTCTTATCTCCTTTGTTATTAATTGACTGGAAGTGTGTGGGTTTATTTCTGGGCTGTCTATTCGATTCCATTGGTCTATGTGTCTGTTTTTCATGCCAGTTTCATACTGTCTTGATTACTGTAGCTTTGTAGTATAGTCTGAAATCAGGGAGTGTGATTCCTCCAGGTCTGTTCTTTTTTCTCAAGATTGTTTTGGCTATCCTACGTCTTTTGTGTTTCTATACAAATTTCAAAATTATTTGTTCTACTTCTATGAGAAATGCCATTGGTATTTTGATAGAGATTGCTTTGAATCTGTAGACTGCCTTGGTAGTATAGTCATTTTAACAATATTCTTCCAATCCAACAACACAAGAGTCACTTTTAAATGTGCACCTGCTTGGTAAGGCACACTCAGGATAATTTCCCTGTCTTAAAGTCACTGTGCCATGTAACATAATGTAATCACTGGTGTTATCAACCCATCATATTTGTAAATTTCAGGCATTGTACAGGAAGTATACACCACAGGGTGGGAATCATTGGAGCAAACTTAGAATTCTGTCAGTCACACTAAGAGCAAATAAAATAAAAAATGCTTAAGATATTAAACTAAAAATCATATCATGAACACACACACATCACTGAAAATAATGACATCAAAAGATTCAAAGTTTTCATCTGCATGTGACAAGATTTCTTTTTCTGTTTTCCTTTTCCATTACAGTGATTTTTATACTTTAACATTAATTAAGTAATTATTATTTTATTAAAACACTCTTCCAAAATTATTGTGGACATTTTCAGTTTTATTATGTAAATACTATTGCAAAGTTTGACTGATAACCTTGATGTAAGAAAAATAAAATAATGCTAATTCAGCTAGTAGAAGAGAACCCATTTGGGGAATTTAATATATAAATGAAAACTACTTTTTTTTTAAACATAGATTCATTTTGGATATAATGAAAGTGGACAGGTTGATATCACAAAACTATTGTGATAAAACCATGTATAATAAAAAAGAAAATATTATTTTTCAAATAGCCTTTCTGGTAAACCTATATTTTTGTATTTGATTTTAGTTCAAGTGAAAACATTCCTATCTATTTACCTCTCTGTTACATATGCCATTCATTCTGATTATTATTATTATTATTATTTTTGCGGTATGTGGGTCTCTCACTGTTGTGGCCTCTCTCATTGTGGAGCACAGGCTCTGGACGTGCAAGATCAGCAGCCATGGCTCACGGACCCAGCCACTCCACGGCTTGTGGGATCTTCCCAGACTGGGGCATGAACCCATGTCCCCTGCATCAGCAGGCAGACTCCCAACCACTGCGCCACCAGGGAAGCCCCCCATTCTGATTATTATTAAACCCAAAGCTGACTTTACTCTGCCACCCACTCTGCTTCTAGTGGCCTCCACTACTCAACAGTCAGATTACATATGTTCATTGAATTGAAACTCATCTTCCCCTTAACTAAAGGAGAACAACTGGAAAGGCAGAATTGGGTAGAAAGCATACTGCAATCTGAAGCCAAATATAAGTAACTTTTCTGTGTACGTTTTAATAAATCATGTGTACTCATATTCTCTTCTATTATGAAGAATTAAAAGATGTATTTCTTTATTCATATGCCACAATACTTTCATTATCATTTACAGATTTTTACTTTTTTCCATTCATTCTCATCATTTTCTAAATTCCCTGACATTACAAAAGAAAAAAAAATAACTCTATTAGGAATGAGCTAGAAATGCAAACAAGTCTTAACTGTCATTTAAAAAATAAAAGTATTTAAATAAAATTATTTAAACAGTTTTGAGGGAAAATTGTTTTACTAAAAGCTTAAGAAGAACATGGCAGGAATATCAAAGGATGCTTATAATAATTGTATACAAAGAAGAAAATTTTAGCAGAGCCTAAATATTGAACTTAATTATTTTATAAGTGATGAGAGACTCAATATTCTATAAGTAAAGAGATAATCAGTTTTTTCCCTTAGCAAGATAATTAGTGGTTCTTGCTTTTTCAAGTATAAAGACAGAAAGAAATGGAAATTATAACACCCACATACATTAACAGGAGTGTGATATAGCAGGGGTTTTATTAAAATGTGTATTTCTTGTTTTCATTTTTAATTAGCTTCTATTTTAAATGCAGGGTCTCTATTTCAAAATAACGTTGTTCATGAGACAAAGAAGAAAGGGAAAAGTAAGAAAAGAGCCAATGCATAATTCAAATAAAGTCAACCAGAGAGAAAAACATGGCATTGTTTGAGTATTTGTTATTAGCACTGAATTTTAATTTTTGACATGAAAGTATTTTATGTGAATATGAAGACTATGTTTACATATAGACTAGGTTTATATCAAATTTTGCTAAATATGGGATTATAGTTTTAGATCCCAGAAAATAGTGGCTATAATATAAACTGATCTTATATATTTTTGATTGTATCTTTAGGTTGATTATAATCAGTCTTAGCCATGCCATCTAAGTGGAAATGTAACCATAATATGTGTTTACAGAAAGCTTTCAAATAGTTATAGATGAAAAACTATGCATTATTTGTTTCATAAAAATATAAATGCACAAAATATAAAGCATTATCTAATTTATTATCTAATGTAAATACATGCTTAGTATTCAAGCCTCATGTATTCATTTAGTGATGAAATCTCATTTTGTTCGATTTGGTATTATTTTGCAGTACATCTGACATGCCTAGCAAAAATCTTAACAAACGTATTTTAAAATCTGTTTTAAATGTAGACCTGTAAAGAAAATTTTTGCCTTAACTGTCTCCACAGTTTTGGCAAATAAATGTTAACCTTATGGTTATTCTAAAAACTAAAGTAACTGAATGAAATTGATAAATATAATATCAATGTTCCCACACAATGTTTCAAATAGTTAATTTGCATGTTTAAGGAAGGGCCTCTCAAACTACCTTTTAAAAATCAAATATCAAGTTTGAAATTCTGCTCTTTTAAATTAAACATTATGATTTAATTTAAAACTAAATATTTCATTTTTCCAAATATTATTTTATTTGCAAGCAAATATTTTATTGTACTGTATTATATTAATTTATGAATGCTATTACTACCTTGTTTTTTTTTAAAGTTTTTATTGGAGTATAGTTAATTTACAGTGCTGTGTTAGTTGCAGGTGTACAACAAAGTGAGTCAGTTTTACATATACATATATCCACTCTTTTTTTTCTGATTCTTTTCCCATATAAGCCATTACAGATTACTGAGTAGAGTTCCCTGTGCTATACAGCAGGATCTTATTAGTTATTTATTTTATACATAGTAGTGTGTATATGTCAATCCCAATCTCCCAATTTATCCCTCCCCACCTTATCTCCTGGTAACCATAAGTTTACTTTCTACATCTGTGACTCTACTTCTGTTTTGTAAATAAGTTCATTTGTACCCTTTTTTTAGATGTCACATATAAGCAATAACATAAGACATTTGTCTTTCTGTGTCTGACTTACTTCACTCAGTATGACAATCTCTAGGTCCATCCATGGTTCTGCAAATGGCATTATTTTATTCTTTTTATGTCTGAGTAATATTCCATTATATATATATTTACTACATCTTTTTTTTTGAATTTTTGAATTTTATTTAATTTATTTTTTTATACAGCAGTTTCTTATTAGTCATCCATTTTATACACATCAGTGAATGCATGTCAATCCCAATTGCCCACTTCATCACACCACCACCCCCACCACCACACCGCTTTCCCCTCTTGGTGTCCATATGTTTGATCTCTACATCTGTGTCTCAATTTCTGCCCTGCAAACCAGTTCATCTGTACAATTTTTCTAGGTTCCACATATATACATTAATATATGATATTTGTTTTTCTCTTTCTGACTTACTTCACTCTGTATGGCAATCTCTAGATCCATCCGCATCTCAACAAATGACCCAATTTCGTTCCTTTTTATGGCTGAGTAATATTCCATTGTATATATGTACCACATCCATTCCTCTGTTGATGGACATTTAGGTTGCTTCCATCTATTAGTTATTGTAAATAGTGCTGCAGTGAACATTGTGATGCATGTATCATTTACCTTGTTATTTTTAAGGGTCTTTTGTTTGTTTTGTTTTGTTAATTAACAATTCTGAATCTGAAATATGTGTGATAAATCTGAGTCACATTTCCAGTCTTAACCAATCCATGTTATGACTTAGATCTGACACTCTGAATTGTTATACTCAGAACACGATCTCATATTCTTTCCCCCATTTCAGCCTCCCTTCTGACTCTGCTTGCCTCCTCCAAGTGCACAGCTCACTTCCCACTCGACAGCAACTCTTCAATGTCCTCTTCTCCATCATGATTATGATAGTGAATAGAGCAGTTCTACCAATGTAATGCCTCCCAAAGATCCTCCTTTCTATTGTATGTTCCCTGTTCTCTCCTCCAAACCAAGGACAACATCTGAGGTACACTGTAGCAGATTCAAGTCAACTTTGCACTTTAAACTTTTCCACTTTAGACTATTTCATATGCCGTTTTAATTAAAATTTCTGAAAGACAGCTTCTGCACTGTTCTTTAGCCCACCAGTACCACTATGGGGCTGGGAGTCAGTTCAGTTTGGTTAGTCCCTTTGCCCTAAAGGCCATTAAATATTTTGAATTATCACCATTTCAAGTGTCACCTAAAATGATGAATCTTAGGTGAACACTGTGTTCAAGAACATCTTTCTGTTAGTAACAATTGTTAACATATTCATCTCCGTTATTTCAAATTGTTAATTAAGGAATTACATGATGCCAAGACACATATGAATCAAACTATCAAAAATTAAATACAAAGAAAAAATACTAAAAGCAGCAAGGGAAAAACAACAAATAACACACAAGGGAATCCCCATAAGGTTAACAGCTGATCTTTCAGCAGAAACTCTGCAAACCAGAAGGGAGTGGCAGGGCACATTTAAAGTGATGAAGGAGAAAACCCTACAACCAAGATTACTCTACCCAGCAAGGTCTCTTTCAGATTTGATGGAAAAATTAAAACCTTTACAGACAAGCAAAAGCTGAGAGAATTCAGCACCACAAAAACAGCTTTACAACAAACGCTAAAGGAACTTCTCTAGTCAGGAAATACAAGAGAAGGAAAAGACCTATAATAACAAAGCCCAAACAATTAAGAAAATGGGAATAGGAACATACATATCGATAATTACCATAAATGTAAATGGATTAAATGCTCCAACCAAAAGACATAGACTGGCTGAATGGATACAAAAACAAGATCTGTATATATGCTGTCTACAAGAGACCCACTTCAGACCTAGGAACACATACAGACTGAAGTGAGGGGATGGAAAAAGATATTCCAAGCAAATAGAAATCAAAAGAAAGCTGGAGTAGCAATTCTCATATCAGACAAAATAGACTTTAAAATAAAGACTAATACAAGAGACAAAGAAGTACACTACAAAATGATCAAAGGATCGATCCAAGAAGCAGATATAACAATTGTAAATATTTATGCACCCAACATAGGAGCACCTCAATACATAAGGCAAATACTAACAGCCATAAAAGGGGAAATCGACAGTAATGCAATCATAGTAGGGGATTTAACACCCCACTTTCACCAATGGAGAGATCATCCACAAGGAAAATAAATAAGGAAACACAAGCTTTAAATGATACATTAAACAAAACGGACTTAATTGATATTTATAGGACAATCCACCCCAAAACAACAGAATACACATTCTTCTCAAGGGCTCATGGAACATTCTCCAGGATATATCATACCTTGGGTCACAAATTAGGCCTTCGTAAATTTAAGAAAATTGAAATTGTATCAAGTATCTTTTCTGACCACAATGCTATGAGACTAGATATCAATTATAGGAAAAAATCTGTAAAAAATACAAACACATGGAGGCTAAACAATACACTACTTAATAACCAAGAGATCACTGAAGAAGTTAAAGGGGAAATCAAAAAATTCCTGGAAACAAATGACAGTGAAAACACAATGACCCCAACCTAATGAATGCAGCAAAACAGTTCTAAGAGGGAAGTTTGTAGCAACAAAATCCTACCTTAAGAAACAAGAAACATCTCAAATAAACAACCTAACCTTACACCTAAAGCAATTAGAGGAAGAAGTACAAGAAAACCCCAAAGTTATCAGAAGGAAAGAAATCATAAAGATCAGATCAGAAATAAATGAAAAAGAAATGAAGGAAACGATAGCAAAGATCAATAAAACTAAAAGCTGGTTCTTTGAGAAGATAAACAAAATTGATAAACCATTAGCCAGACTAACCAAGAAAAACAGGGAGAAGACTCAAATCAATAGAATTAGAAATGAAAAAGGAGAGGTAACAACTGACACTGCAGAAATACAAAAGATCATGAGAAATTATTACAAGCAACTCTATGCCAATAAAATGGACAACCTGGAAGAAATGGACAAATTCTTAGAAAGGCACAACCTTCTGAGACTGAACGAGGAGGATATAGAAAATATGAACAGAACAATCACAAGCACTGAATTTCAACTTTGATTAAAAATCTTCCAACAAACAAAAACCCAGGACCAGATGGCTTCACAGGCGAATTCTATCAAACATTTAGAGAAGAGCTAACACTTATCATTCTCAAACTCTTCCAAAATATAGCAGAGGGAGGAACACTCCCAAACTGATTCTACAAGGCCACCATCACCCTGATACCAAAACCAGACAAAGATGTCACAAAGAAAGAAAACTACAGGCCAATATCACTGATGAACATAGATGCAAAAATCCTCAACAAAATACTAACAAACAGAATCCAACAGCACATTAAAAGGATCATATACCATGATCAAGTGGGGTTTATCCCAGGAATGCAAGAATTCTTCAATATATGCAAATCAATCAATGTGATACACCATGTTAACAAACTGAAGGAGGAAAACCATATGATCATCTCAATCGATGAAGGGAAAGTTTTGAAGACATTCAACACCCATTTATGATAACAACCCAGCAGAAAGTAGGCATAGGTAGGCATAGAGGGAACTTTTCTCAACATAATAAAGACCATATAGGACAAACCCACAGCCAACATTGTCCTCAGTGGTGAAAAACTGAAACGACTTCCCTAAGATCAGGAACAAGACCAGGTTGCCTACTCTCACCCCTATTTTTCAACATAGTTTTGGAAGTTTTAGCCACATCAATGAAAGAAGAAAAAGAAATAAAAGGAATCCGAATCGGAAAAGAAGTAAAGCTCTCACTGTTTGCAGATGACATGATACTATACATAGAGAATCCTAAAGATGCTACCAGAAAACTACTAGAGCTAATCAATGAATTTGGTAAAGTAGCAAGATACAAAATTAATGCACAGAAATCTCTGGCATTCATATACACTAATGATGAAAATTCTGAAAGTGAAATTAAGAAAACACTCCCATTTACCATTGCAACAAAAAGAATAAAATATCTAGGAATAAACCTACCAAAGGAGAAAAAAGACCTGTATTCATAAAATTATAAGACACTGATAAAAGAAATTAAAGATGATACACATAGATGGAGAGATATATAATGTTTTTGGATTGGAAGAATCAACATTGTGAAAATAACTCTACTACCCAAAGCAATCTACAGATTCAATGCAATCCTTATCAAATTACCACTGGCATTTTTCACAGAACTAGAACAAAAAATTTCACAATCTGTATGGAAACACAGAAGACCCCGAATAGCCAGAGCAATCTTGAGAACGAAAAAAGGAGCTGGAGGAATCAGGCTCCCTGACTTCAGACTGTACTACAAAAGCTACAGTAATCAAGACAGTATGGTACTGGCACAAAAACAGAAATATAGATCAATGGAACAGGATAGAAAGCCCAGAGATAAACCCATGCACATATGCTCACCTTATCATTGATAAAGGAGGCAAGAATATACAGTGGAGAAAAGACAGCCTTTCAATAAGTGGTGCTGGGAAAACTGGACAGGTACATGTAAAAGTATGAAATTAGAACACTCCCTAACACCACACACAAAAATTAACTCAAAATGGATTAAAGACCTAAATGTAAGGCCAGACACTATCAAACTCTTAGAGGAAAACATAGGCAGAATACTCTATGACATAAATCACAGCAAGATCCTTTTGACCCACCTCCTTGAGAAATGGAAATAAAACCAAAAATAAACAAATGGGACCAAATGAAACTTAAAAGCTTTTGCACAGCAAATGAAACCATAAACAAGACCAAAAGACAACCCTAAGAATGGGAGAAAATATTTGAAAATGAAGCAACTGGCAAAGGATTAATCCCCAAAATTTACAAGCAGCTCATGCAGCTCAATATCATAAAAGCAAACAACCCAATGCAAAAATGGGCAGAAGACCTAAATAGACATTTCTCCAAAGAAGATATACAGATTGCCAACACACACATGAAAGAATGCTCAATATCATTAATCATTAGAGAAATGTAAATCAAAACTACAATGAGATATCATCTCACACCGGTCAGAATGGCCATCATCAAAAAGTCTACAGACAATAAATGCTGGGGAGGTTGTGGAGAAAAGGGTACCCTTTTGCACTGTTGGTTGGCACGTAAATTGATACAACTAAAAATAGAACTACCATACAACCCAGCAATCCCACTACTGGGCATATACCCTGCGAAAGCCATAATTCAAAAAGAGTCATGTGCCAAAATGTTCATTGCAGCTCTATTTACAATAGGCAGGACATTGAAGCAACCTAAGTGTCCATAAACAGATGAATGGTTAAAGAAGATGTAGCACATATATACAATGGAATATTACTCAGCTGTAAAAATAAATGAAATTGAGTTATTTGTAGTGAGGTGGATAGACCTAGAGAGTGTCATACAGAGTGAAGTAAGTTAGAAAGAGAAAAACAAATACCGTATGCTAACACATATATATGTAATCTAAGAAAAAAAAAAAAAAGGGTCATGAAGAACGGGAATAAAGACACAGACCTACTAGAGAATGGACTTGAGGATAATGGGAGAGGGAAGTATAAGCTGTGACAAAGTGAGAGAGTGGTATATACATGTATACACTACCAAACGTAAAATAGATAGCCACTGGGAAGCAGCCACATAGCACAGGGAGATCAGCTCAGTGCTTTGTGACCACCTAGAGGGGTGGGATAAGGAGGTTGGGAGGGAGGGAGACACAAGAGGGAAGAGATATAGGAACATATGTATATGTATAACTGATTCACTTTGTTATAAAGCAGAAACTAACACACCACTGTAAAGCAGTTATACTCCAATAAAGATGTTTAAAAAAAAAAGGAATTACATGACAAAATCATTTATTAATTGAGAAATTCAATGCAATATTCTTTAAGATATATGTGGCTGTTTCACATATTTTCATTAGGGAGTGATGTTTGTAATCTATAAATAATTTTATTGACTAATGTAGTATTAGAAGCATTCATTCAACCATAAGTTTGTGGGGAAACCACTCTTCTGAATGTTCAATACTATTTGCTAGGTTTTATTTAAGTTCACAATACATTTCAAATATCATAAGATATTGTGACAATGAAACACATAAAATTACTTTGGGTAGAGAAAGGAATAAATTTCAGTTTAAACTGAATGCATATAGCAACATAGAACTTCATTTTTGGAAAAAATTATGAGTAATTTTATAATATAAGATTTTATAATGAAGAAGGGTCACTGAGGTGTGAGTCAGCAAATATGGTTTCTGATGTTGATATTTTACTGATTAGCTCTAGTCTCAGTAATTCACTTAACTATTTAAATATTGTTTTCCTAGAACATAAAATGAGGGGAAATTTGATTAGATAATCTCTCTTTTAGCTCTACTATCTCTCTCTCTCTCTCTCTCTCTCACATACACACACACACACACACACACACACACACAAACACACACACACACACTCCCTGTTAGTGAGATTTAGCTGGGAAGAGAGTAGAGTAGAACAACTGATACCATGAGAGGCTTTGAAGTTTAGATTTGATTTACTTTTTGACCTGGTCATAGTAAGAAACAGAATCAAGTGTGGACAAACTATCTATGACCTTGTAAGTGTTGGGGTAGGAGTTTAATTAGAGATTATAGAAACCCACCTGGAAGAGATGTTGCCTTCTATAATATTTCAAAACTATGAAATTTAGCTTTCATGTAAACAAATATGTAAAAACTTGGTATATATTTCATGTTTAGTCAAAGGCTAAAATGCCACTAAACCAAATTTGGAAAATTATTGTATGTAAAAGGATGAGTTCAGAGTAGGCCCTCAATATGCATTGAATGTTCATATACATAATTTTATTTAGAATTATTATGACCTTGTAAAAGTTGATTCTAAAAGATTCTTAAAAGATGAAGTTAGTCCATTTATTTTAATTTATAATCAAATTACTGAATACCTTTTTATTCTTTAATAAGTATTCTATCATAACTTTTCAACTTTTGACCAGATACATTCCAATACATTTCCTTCATTATAAATCTTTTCTCAAATTTAATTTAGAATGTTTCTCTTCACTCTAAATTTCCATGAAAAAGTTCACATACTACAAGGTTATTTTGACTTACTCATATAAAATGAAGTGAAATTGTAAAAGAAACCATAGTATTTGACATTGCAAAGCAATCCAGGGACAGTGCACAAAACAACTCGTTCATTCATTCATGTATTTATTAATTTTAAAAGTTCTTTTTATGAAATTTATATTCCAGGGAGGTAAACACAATAAGTAGAGCCCTTATACACAAACAAATTTCATAGTATTTTAGAAAATATGTGTTTTGGAAAAATCAGAGCAGAGTAAATTAGACAATGGGCACTCACAGCTGGGCATTTGCCCTTTAAATTTTGTTTTAAAAACATAACTAAAATGGGTCTTCCCTGGTGGCACAGTGGTTGAGAGTCCGCCTGCCGATGAAGGAGACACGGGTTCGTGCCCCAGTCTGGGAAGAGCCCACATGCCGCGGAGCGGCTGGGCCCATGAACCATGGCCACTGAACCTGCACATTCGGAGCCTGTGCTCTACAACGGGAGAAGCCACAACAGTGAGAGACCCGCGTACCGGAAAAAAAACAAAAAAACATAACTAAAATGATATATTTTTTCTATAGAAATATCAGTTCTCTGAGAACAGATATTTTTAAATTGTCATTTAATTTATTCCAGTCTTAGTCATAATGCTTTCTATTGAGGAATTCAAAAAAATCTGTTTGTCATATGCAGAGATCAAGTAAGTAAACAGAAGGAAACAGCCTAAAACCCTTTTTCCAACACACATGTAGTAGACAAATAAAGTAGCTATTTGATGACTGTTACCTAGTTCCTAACTTACTAAAATGGACAGGTGTAAAATAAACTCATTATTTTGGCAAACATGTTTGATCTTAAGGAACTAACTTTGAACAAAAGAAATTTTTAGTGTAAGAAATGCATTTTCCCATGAGAATTCTTTTATGAATATTAGTCTCCTGTAGAGTATATCACCAAATGTAAAAGTTTTAAGTTTTAATTTATCTAAGATCCTCTACTTGGCACATAATCAAATATATGTTTTCGAGTAAATCCAGCAGTGGTTTTCTGGCTTCTGGAGTTTGATAGGAAAATTAGCTGATGGAGGGGGGGCGGGGCGGAATAGGAGAAAAGAAATAATTAGGAATCGTCCATGAAAGTTAAGTTTTTAAAGGTCTATACTTTCTTACTTTATCTGTTTTAAACATAAATAAAAACTCAAGACTTTATGATGACTAAAACTATTCTAGACATTAACATTCTGGCCAAAGAACCCCAAATAGCAAATGAATCATTGCTCCAAAATGCAGTGCATTTAATCATAGAAAAAAAGAATTATCTTCCTGTAACTGATGAAATAATGGTCCCCTCAGAATTTTCTGTTTAGTTTTATTTAGAAAATTTGATGCTTTTACAAAAGAGGTGGGACTCAAGATCATTAAAAGGAAAAGTTAATGGAAGTTGAAGTATCTTCTATAAATTAAATGAGGTTCTTGAAGACTTATAAGTCATATAAGTCAAAACAGTTATAACATCAATTTTAGTTGTCAACTAAAAGTTATTGGACATGATTAGTGTCACTATTAAAAAAATTGTTTAAGAAACTGTTTTGAAACCATGGGCTCTCTTTTAAAGGAACTGGTGGAAGAAGAATCAGCTACAATTAAGAGTGGAAAAATGAAATTTTACTTAGTTAAAAATATACATGTTCTTACAGCAAATCCTTTGTGAAAGTTAAAAAAAAATCTTTACAGTAAAAAAAAAAAAAAATATATATATATATATATATGTTATAACAGGGACTTAATTTTGAAAGGTTAAGATTGCTTGAGGAGCAGTTTTGTAGAAAATTCAGTTTGCCTTTGGAATAATTTCTGGAACATTTAACATTCAATAAATAACATTACAAGTGAAAATTTTACTGTCCAAATTTGAATTCTCCAGAGTAGTGATTAAATAAATAACATGAAACAAGCTTTTAGAATGATTCTGGAGCTTAGTCTTCAGCTGTGCAGGAAAGGTGATAAAAAAATATGCTGAGAACGTAAAATTTCTCAGAGTATGAGATCGTTGGGCAAAAGCTGCATTTTTCACATATTGCTAATTTCTGCTTATTTATGATTTATGTTTGTTATGAGATGTTCAAAGGGCAAGAATTTATGCTAAAACCCTCTTTTTAAGGCACAGAATAAATATATTTATTATCCAGGAGCATACCATATTCTTTATTCATTAGATTCATTTCACTGTTACACAGACACAGAGATGTATATGTGTGTATATGTGTATATGTATATTATATATTCAATTAGCTTAGATTTCTTGTATTATACAGAAATGTGATCTGGTAAAAATACGGAACTCAATTTTTTTTTAAATATGTAAACTAGCAAGAAATTGAAAAAGGGCTTTTTATGATACTTAGCTTCTTTAATAGGTTTAAAATCCATTTCAATTCTTAACAAAATGTTTCACTGAAAACTTTAATTCAAACTTGTATTCTTTTCTAGGTACTTGGTGTTTATTGAGCAGTCTGATAATACACAGGCAAAGTTGTTGTACTACATGTGCCTTTATCTTACCTATTAGTACATCCACATACATAACTACTATGTTCTAGTTTATATGTAAAAATGTTATCCACAATTAAGCTTTTGTATTTGCATTCTAAAGAAATAATTTTTATCACCCCAAAATATGAATAGTCCTGGGAAGAAGAAATGATGCACAGGCGAATGTTAAGTTAGAAGAAAAATAACAATGGATAAAATTTCTTGGTATAAAAATAAGTTATGTTCAAAGTTATTTTCATGAAAAGTTGCTAGCAAATATATCCATTGGGAATTTTTTTAATTATTAGAACTTAATACAGTGTTATTCCTTAACTTTGAAGTAAGAAATGCAGAACAACATTTTTATCTATGTATGTTTCTCTACAAATATTTTGGAAAGTAAGAACTGTGCTTTTCCTTATATTTGTTTAGGAAAATATACTAATTAGAGCTATTATTCCCAGAGGAAACACATAGGGAGATTCAAAATATAGTAGATTAAGTATTAGAGAGGAAATTTCTTTAGCTCAGACCTGGCAGAAGTTATTTCCTGTGTTAGAGGCATGGATATGTGTCTTTCTTCCTTCATGGAACAAAGCTAGATTGAAAGTGAACTGCTACCAAGGCATCCTGAATTTGGAATAAGTAATGCATTCCTGATGCAATGGCATGAACTAGTCTTTTTTTTTTTTTTTTTTGAGCTTTTATATTAGAGTTTATTCTTCATTTAACTTTTAAAACACTACTATAGTTGAATATTAAAACAAACAATAGCAAGTAGTGAGCATATTATGATTATAGTCCTTCACTCAATCACTACTGCAAATCAAATGCCAGCAGTGAGTGTTATTCACTGGCCCCATTAGGAGTTCTGACACTGAACACCACCCCGAGGATGATGTTCATCATCCTCATGTGCTTCTCCATTGTAATGGCGCTGTCTTTCCTGATTTGGACCAAAGTCCACTAGTTCTACCTGGTCCATTTCATCAGTCTCTTCTACTTCCTTCCTCTCAGGTAGGAGCTTTTCAAGCAAAGAGCGTTTATCTGGGGAGAGAAAGCCGTTCTCAGGAAAGTTTACCTTAAATTCAATGATTAGGCGACCCTTTTCATATGGTCTATGATAAATTGGCATGCCTTCATTTAGCACACACTTGATATCTCCAAGCATGACAATCTGACCTGGATGAGAAGTGATGACTATGGTTCGGTTGTCAAGAGTAGATATTGGCTTTTGGAAGCCACACAATGCCTCAACCAGCTGTATGTCCATACACATGAAAAGGTCTTCTCCTCGTCGAGTAAAAACAGCATGGTCCTTCTGATCTAAAACGATGATAATATTTCCTGGCTCCAGTCCTGGTTATTGGTCTCCTTCAACATGGAATGTTATCTTCTGGCCATCTTTCTTGCTTTTGTCAATATGAACTTCTAGAATTTTCTTCTCTCAAACTATCTTCCTTCCATTGCAGCTTTTACATCTATCTTTAGGACTGATCTGCTGCTCCTCATGGCCCTGGCACTCCATGCAGACAGACTGAATTTGCGGAACCATTCCAGGTCCTAGCTGATGAATTCTTATTTGCATTCCAGTGCCTTGCAATTGGGACAGCACTCTACTGCTCCTTTCTTACCACCTCGGCCTTCACATTTGTCACTAATCACATTCTTTTGCAGAGCTAGTCTTCTTGTTGCACCATTATATAAATCTTCTAAGGTTACTGTGAGTTGATGCACAACATTTTTACCTCCCCTTTCTCTCAGCATCCTGCCTCCTACTCCAAAAAACATATCGAAGGTGTCCATGGGGGAGCCAAAACTGCCACCTGCTCCACCTTCTTTAATTGCCTGCACTCCTCCTTTGTCATATAATTCCCTTTTCTTTGCATCAGAGAGCACTTCGTAAGCTTGAGAAATCTGTTTAAACTTCTCTCCTTCATTTGGATTCTTATCAGGGTGGTACTTCAAGATCAGTTTCCTGTAAGCCTTTTTCAATTCTTCTTGGGTGGCATTGGGTTTGACCCCCAAAACATCATAATAAGTGGTTTCTTTCACCATTTCCTGCAGCCGGTGAGAGGGCCAATGCCAGTGTAGGGGAGCAGGAAGGAGCACGTTGCTGTGCGCAGCTCGGGCAGCCGCCGCTCCTCCACCTTTTCACCGAGTGTTCTGGAAAGTTCCGCAGAACTAGTCCTTTTTAATTGTATTACCTGACAGAATTTCATCTATCTACTTAGAGACATAGCATATTAGTCTATAACTTGTGCCTAAATTAAAGAATTTCTAAAGCTGTGAATATCAGAACTGAATAAAGATCTAGGCCAGTTCTCTAATCTCCCTTATTATCCTACTAATTGACTGTGTAGCTTTTGTGTAAACACTTTTTTATGATTTAAAACCTAATAATGTTGTGATAGTAATATTGGCATATTAATAATGCATTTCAAAAACGCTATCCCTACAGCATCCGCAAACTTGGGAGATGTGAGTGGTGTTATTACCATTTTACAGATGTGAAGTTGAAATTCAGTACAAAATCATTGTTTAATAAAGACCAAATTTCCCTCTTGTACTGTTAACTATTGGTCACAATTAATTTAATTGATTTGGAAAACAATATGATTATTGATTAGTATATATCATTATTTAAAATACACTGTATCCTTTTTGTGCATGTTGTTCCAATTATTATCCTTATCAATAAAAAAGGAAAAATACTTTATTTCCCTTAGTTAGTCGTCTCCTATTTACTCCAAACTTTCTCTTAACTTCATGGTTTCTAATATATCATTCTCTCATATCTTTATTCAAAAACACTTAATATTACCTTATTATGTTCTATTCCTTATGCTCTGTTCTGGGGTCACAAATGTAAACCAGACAGACATGGCTCCTCTCCTAATGAATATGCTTTCTTCTGATCATGCTACATAACGAATAAGGAAACAAAAAAATACGGTGACTGAAAATGTCAATAAGTTATTTGAAGCATGTAACCAGGATTCTGTAATAGAGACTAATGGGCCCAGCACAGGCGGAGAGCCACTTTAGATCAGGAAGTGCTTTATATCAGGAGGGAATATCTAAAATGAAAAATGAAAGGTGAGAGAAAGCCAAGCATGGGGTTAGCTGTGAGTAAAATATTCCAGTCAGAGAAACAATAAATACAAGCAAATCTTCTCAATCCTGGTTTCTCACCTTTTAACACATTCCTTATCAATATGTGAGGGCTAGAAATAAAGACAGAATTTCGGGAAGAATTTAATCAGCATGCTCTTCCCGTTACTATATTTTTTATCAATGCACTTCAAAACAATTAGTTTTAGTTTTGGTGTTAGCCTAACCATTTTTCTATCATATTTGATCACAATGAATACATAGTATAATGGATATAGCATGTATGAAGTGTAACATATATATGTTTATTTAGAAAGAAGGTATAGCAAAATGATTAGGATCATGGATTCTAGTCCCAGACGGGTATATTTACAAAAATATCATGTATTTAAATAAAATTAATAAATATTAGTTAATGTTTAAAACAATTTAATTTTACTAATTTTCATTAATTTTTATTAAAATAATTAACTTTAAATATACTTAATTTTTTTTTTTTTTTTTTGCGGTACGTGGGCCTCTCACTGTTGTGGCCTCTCCCATTGCAGAGCACAGGCTCCGGACGCGCAGGCCCAGCAGCCACGGCTCACGGGTCCAGCCGTTCCATGGCATGTGGGATCTTCCTGGACTGGGGCACGAACCCCCGCCCCTGCATCAGCAGGCGGACTCTCAACCACTGTGCCACCAGGGAAGCCCTAAATATACTTAATTTTTAATTAAAATGTGTCCAAGATATATTTTCCATTTGTAGTGATTTTGGGGGGAGGCAATTTTTTATTTTAATTTTTTCCATTCTCTACAGTGTCAATTCCAGCTATAGGTAGGACAAAGAGGAGACTGAGACACAAAGTAGTAATAGCTGAGAGAAAATGGACAGACACAAGTCTTATGAAGAAGAACAGTTTTTTTTTAGCCAATAGCTGAAGAAAAAAAGCCAGTGAGATATAACAAGATTCACTAAGGTTCACAGAGTTGGAACCTAGCCAAAGTAAAAGTGAATATAGAAAATCAATCTGTATGCAAACTGATGTGGTGAATGTGGATGCAGCAAGAGGAAGAATAGCTTGGGGCCAGAGATCAGTATCAGAGAAATGCTGTGAAGTTCAAGTCCAAATGACTGTGTTCTCTAAGATTTACATATCAACTCCCAGGAAACACATATCATGGCTGACTGTTGACCATGTGACACGATTCACATGATCTCAACTACTGTGTCACATAGTCTTTCTTTCCCTTTCTTCCTCCCTCTCTTCCTTCCTTCCTTCTTTTCTCCCTCCCTCTGTCCTTTTCTCTCTCCCTCTCTCTTTCTTTCAATAGGTTTTTCTTACAGCAATTTTTATTAGGTCCACAGCAAAATTGAATGGAAGATACAAAGATTTTCCATGTACCCACTACCCACACATATGCATTACTTATTCCATTATCAGCATCCCCCCCCAGAGTGGTACATTTATTACAACTGGTGAACTTACATTGACACATCATTATCTTCCAAAGTACCTAGTTTGCATTGTTTTACTCTTGGTGTTGCACATTCTATGAATTTTAACAAATTTATAATATGTATCCACCATTATAGTGTCACACAGAGTAGTTGTACTGCTCTAAAAATCCTGTGTTCTGCCTGTTTATCTCTTACCCCCACCCGACTCCCCTCCAACCCCTGACAACCACTGATCTTTTCACTGTCTCAATAGTTTTGCGTTTTCCAGAATATCACATAGTTGGTATCATATAGCATTTTCAGATTGGCTTCTTTCACTTAGTAATATGCATTTAAGATTTCTCCATCTCTTTTCATGGCTTGACAGCTCATTTCTTTAGTGTTGAATAATAATTCATTGTCTAGATTTGCCACAGTTTATCCATTCTTCTACTGAAGGGTATCTTTGTTGCTTCCAAGTTTTGGCGATTATGAATAAAACTGCTAAAAACATCTGTGTGCAGGTTTCTGTGTGGACATAAGTTTTCATTTCCTTTGGATGAGTACCAAGGTTCATGACTGTTAAAACTTATGATAAGAGTATGATAACTGCCAACTGTCTTCCAAAGTGGCTGTACAATTTTGCATCCCCATCAGAAATGAATGAGAGTTCTTGTTGCTCTACATCCTCACCAGCATATGGTGCTGTCAATGTTATGTATTTTGACCATTTTAATAAGTGTTTAGTGGTCTCACTTTATTTTGAAATCAGAGTAATATATGTGTTATCTATATATGCTAAACTGTTAGCATTGTAGACATAAGAAATTTTTTATTCAACTAACCATTATACTCAACCCTGTGCAGTCTCTTCCTTGTTACACTGACTGCTTTTCCTAAATACATTTTTTAAAATTTTCTCATCTTCTATTATTTTTATAGATTCAAGAAATTTAAAACATAACTAAACTAGTTACATTTCCCTCCTCCAAATTAATTAGTTACCCTTTTTGTCAATATTAGTGGAGATTTTCCTGACTTTCACATAAAGTTTCCTAAATGTTTTTATTTACCAATAAAAAGAAAACCACCTTTGTATTTTTCACCTTGCATCCTCTTGTGATCAGTAGCACTCTACATTGTTTATTCTTAAATAGATGAACTTTATGTTAATCATGCTCTCTCCCTATTTTCATAAAACTTTTTTTTTCCAATAGTTATTTTAAAAACTCCAAGGTTGGTATCCCATTAATAATTTTTATAAAGATACAGCATTTTTATAGATAGTATTCATGCATGCATAATAAGATTTTAACACATTTTATTACCTTTCCATTTTTATTCTCATAATGGACTCTTTGCTCTTCTAACAGATTCAGTTGTTTATAATTGACTCATTAAAAACCTAACTTATTTTAATGCCTTAACCTTAGCTAGTGGGAGTTCCTTTTAGTTAGCATATCATACATCTTTGAGATAACCCTTACTTTCATCAAAAACAAAAGTGTTTTAGACTATCTTAGTTTTCTTTGTTCCAAATGCGTGACGTGCTCCCCAATTATTCTGCATTCTTCCCTTTCATTTACCAACCACCCTTGAAGTTGGGTGGAAGCCATGTGATAGTTCTTGCCAATATATTGTGAGTGAAAGTGATGTGGATGCCCATGCAGTGATGATTCCATTGATAAAAGCCATAGGCAGATAAAGTAGTATAGATAAGGTAGTATTATACAAGAAGGATGTACTTTCCATTCCTAAGTCACCAAGAAGAGCCTAAACCAATCTTGCATGAAAAAAGAAAAAAATGATTTTTCACACCTGGGATTCAGGGTTTACATTCAACTAAAATTGCATTGCTAAAATAGAGAAATGGTTTGAGATCATCAGTGAATACAGAAAAAAAAAAAAAAGGACATTGAAGCAATGAAGCAATTAAGAAATAAACAATTACAGAGATTATTATTATAGAATTGGAAACACAGACAAACATAAGATTACCAGTGTTTGCCAAGTACAGAATATAACAAATGGAATAGGAAGCTATTCAAAGATGCAGCACAGACCATTTACCTGAAATGAAAGAAGAAGCAAATCTGCAAATTGAAAACGAACCACATCCCATGAAAAATGAAAGAGCAAGGCTGAGATGGATCATTACTGACTGTTTAATATGTAGAATTTCAAAGATACAGAAACGATTCTTCAAGCATATAGTCAGAAAAAGCAAAGCCCACTCCAGTCAAGACGGTAATGTAAATTTGCATTTTAAGTATCTCTTCTCTCTGAAAGATAACTATTAAAAAAATCATAGTTGTCCTTAGGAACAAGATAAAGATCTCTTGGGCCATGAAATGGAATATAATCACAGTGGTAAGAAACTGAAGCCATGAGCCTGCTCTGACTCAGGAAACAGGCATAGAATATCAAGAGTGGGACTCCTATAGAATATTGGGGTCTAGAAATACCCTGAGTTTGTTAGGGAATCAGTCTAGGTGCATTTCATTGAAACTGGATTTGGGATTGCATTCTCTTCCCATAGGAAGCCATAGATTTCTCTGATCACTGTCCAAGATCATGACTTTATATCTTAATATCTACTTTGGTGGAAGAGAAGCAGAAAATGTCATGAAGAAAGCACACTGACCATGCTGCAATATCACAACCTGACATGAGAGTTAAGTGCAAATAAGTTAGCTCTCTTCCTGGGTGCCAAAGTGTGAGTGAATGCAACAACACAATAGAATGGTAAAGGTAGGTAAGCATAGGGAAAGAAAATGGATAAATGATAAACCAAATCTACTACATTAGAACAAAAACATTAAGAAAAACAACCCCAAAAAGTAAAAAATTAAAATGGGTGATAGTGAGACAAATTAATTCAGGACATCAAATACAAAGGACAGAACAATGTCAAGTTGCTTTTAAAGGAAGTGGGGTTAAGAGCCTCAAAATTTAAGCAAAAGAATATAGGCCATAATAATCAAGAAATCTTGTAACAAAAATAGGCTGATCTAATTTTAACTTGGATTTTGAACTAATTAAAGATACACAGTAAGTTGCAAAAACAGAACCAAGAGCTCTTGTTCTCTGTGGAAGGATCCTATCCATCACCTGGATTCTTCCAATGGTGATATGTTACAAAACTATAGTACATTATGGAAACCAGGAAATTTTAATGGGCACTGTAAAATTTACTAGACTATATAGGACTTAGTCAAATTTCACTAGGTTTTGCATGCATTTATTTTTGTGTGTTTCATGGTTTATACTTATGTATAATTTTATGACTTTTAATCACATGTATAAATTTTATAATCACTACCATATTGAAGACACAGAATTATTCCTTCAGCACAACAGAGTTTCTTAATGCTATTCTATTCTAGCTACACTCTCCTCACTATCTCCTAAACTCTGGCACTGCTGATCTGATCTCTATCTCTATAATTTTTTAATTTTGAGAATGTTGAGAATACAAATGGAATGATACAGTACATAATTATGGTAGTTTATTTTATTCTCTCAGCATAATGCCCTTGAGATCTAAGTCGTGTGTATTAGGGTTTGCTCCTTTTTACTGATGGGTAGTATTCAGTCGTATAGATGTACCACAGAAGGTTTAATTAACCTATTGAAGAATATTTGGGTTCTTTCCAGTTTGAGTTATTACAAATAAAGCTGTTGTGAGCATTTGTGTACAAGTTTTTATGTGAGCCTAAGTTTTCATATCTCTAGGATTAATGTTCAGGACTGTGATTGTTGGGTAAGTATATGTTTAATATTTTAAGAAGGTGTAAGATTTATTTTCAGAACGGTTGTAACATTCTACATTTTGACCCACAATGTAGGAGACATCCAGTTTCTCCATATCCTCACCAGCATTTGATGCTATCAATGTTTTTTATTTCAGTCATTCTAACAGGTATATAGTGGTGTGAATAACAGTTTTAATTTGAATTTCCTAATGGTTAGTAATATTGAGTAGCCTTTTGTGTTTATTTGCCATCCATATGTCTTTTTCGATGAAATGTCTGTTGAACTTATTTGTACATTTTAAAATTTGATTGTTTGCTGTCTGATCACAGACAAAAGATTATTGACCATCAGGAATATTGTCTCTACTTCAAAGATAAAGATATTCTGGGGTATTATAATGAACATTTTATTAGTTTAGGCAAAATATTGCTGCAAGAGATAAACCTCAAATCTTACTGGCTTCACATGTTACAATTCATTTCTCATTTGTATAAAATGAGTGTCTCTGATTGACGTGTAACTTTCTTTGAAGCTATGATTTAAGGAACTAGGCTCCAATGGTCTTATTATTTTACCAGTTTTTATAGATAGCTTCCAAAGTTGCCATGCTTTTCTCTATTAATCATATAGAAGGGGAAAGAAGGTGAGGGATGATACATGGCTCTTTTAATGATCTAGGCCTGGAGTTGACACACACCCAACTGCACATATCCTACTATTGAAAACTGAGCCACGTGGCCACAACCTACTTCAAAGGAGTGAAAGGCAGAGTGTGCCCAAGAAGATATTCCCTAAACACAAAGAAATCTCTGCCCCATCTCCCACTTTACCAATTATCCATGTCAACCTTCTTCTCATACATGGAGCAATTCAGCATCTTTCACAGATAACTTCACATCCTATCAAGTCCATCATCCTAGGTGTTGCACAGTCCTCTACATTGACTTGAAGCCCATAGATTATTGTCCTATGAAGTCAAAAATCAAGTTTTCTCTTCTCTCAACAAATATACAAGGTTAATTCAAGGACAACATAACTACATTCAAGAGAGGGAGGAGAGAGAGCCTTATAATAATCGCTGATTTGCAGAAGTTGTGAAATCCTGGCAAGCCAACATGGAAAGATTTCTCAGTGCTGCAAATGGGGAAAGTCCTTTGATTAACCCTATTAGTGCTGTCTGGAAAATAATCCCTTGTCCCTTGTTCTCAGAGGGTCCCCAGCACATACCCCAGCACAGTTCCGTTTTTGGCCAGTAATTTCACATTTACATCTTTCAGGCTAATGTACTTTTCTCATGCTGTTTTATGCTTGACAAATTTGGAAAGAACAAGAGATGTTTTTAGCCTTAAAGAGTAAAATATTCATTATCTGGGGTTAATTGTTTATCTAATCTTAATTTTCCAGGAAATATTACTCCCTATAAATTTAGCATGGTTCTGATCTATTTTCTTCTATTCCATGCCATGTGCCAATAAATGTACCTAAAGTTCTTTAAGCATTTACTGCATTTTTTAAAATCTAAAATGCCATCTGTTTAACGACACTATTATTTTATGTATCACTCAGGGGGAAAATGCCTGACTTAATGCTATCTTATCACTTACAATTTTATATTTTTATAAAATTTTATATTTCTTGAAAAAGCTACATTTGACTTATTTAGATGTAAATTTTTATGATATAGTGTTCTTGTGCATAATAAAAAGGAACATATATGACATGAATAAATTGGATAAGATAGGACGGCAACCCACTCAATTTTAAAATGTGACTTCTGAATTCCATCTCACAGTTTTCCATCTCTCTGTTTTTTCATACAGTATTGGACTCTGTGCCAACAGAAGTGCTGGTAACAAGATGTATCTTAAGAGTACTCAAATAGTGTCTCCTGAAGTCACTGTCCATATTTGTATATGCATGTACAGACATCGATAGCCTTATCACCATTGCCATATGGCTCTTAGCAATTATTAAATGTGTTCTGATTCGGAAATAATAAAATATGAGTGAATCTTCATTTTGGTATTGATAAAAATGGAAATCTTCCCACACAAAACAAATTGTTATCCCTTGTCTGCACATTCTTCTCTATTACCATAAGAGAGGATAGGATAAGGTGGGAAGGATATCTTCTAAATTTTACATTTACAGCATGTCTGACATATTTTTCCTGAAAAAGTTTGAGACTTTTTTTTTCCTGAAAAAGGTTTGAGGTCTGGAAATAGTTGACTCTTTCTACCTATAACAATTGTTAATTTCTGAATTCTCTATTCCTCTTTCTTCCCTTCTCAAACTAGTCAGTTATATCCTGGAGATCTTTTTCTTGTAATATCTACCCCATTGCAACAAATAAGTGCCAACACACACGTCAATTCCTTTTATCCACTTGCCCTGAGCCACAGCCTCGGTAGGCATGAGACTTGTTGCTACATAACATGGGTCTCCATCTGTTTAGCGTCTAATATCAGTTTGCATTCAATCACTAGTTGAATAAGATCCTTATTTTCTTTTCATTTAGGTACAAAGAAACTATTTTTAATTTAGTTAAGGTTGAAAATACACTATCTGCCATATGAGACAGACCCCAGAATCTCAGCAGTTATGGGCTGATTTAGACATAGAACTAGTGATTAGTAGGCAAGTCTCCTCTAAGTAGTGATTCAGGGACAATCTTGTGTCTTCACCGTCTTTACCATTCAACTTGCAAATTCATCATTTTAAAATGCATTAATCTTGTAAAAAAGAAAGGAATATTAAGAATCAAATAAGAAATATTTTTTTCCTTTTTTTTCTTTGCGGTGTGCGGGCCTCTTACTGTTGTGGCCTCTCGCGTTGCTGGGCACAGGCTCCAGACGCACAGGCTCAGCGGCCATGGCTCACGGGCCTAGCTGCTCCGCGGCATGTGGGATCTTCCCGGACCGGGGCACGAACCCGTGTCCCCTGCATTGGCAGGCGGACTCTCAACCACTGCGCCACCAGGGAAGCCCAGAAATATTTTTATGACATAGCTCTGTGGCTTCACAACCTCAGGAGTTCCAGGGTGTAATCTGAAACTGGCCCCCTTACACGTATTTTTTCCTGTGGATGTTATTTGTTTTAAATTATTTCAATAATATTTTCATTACTTTATCCCATATCTTTCAAACTCTAACCAGTTTGAGAGTTTTTCGCAATAATTGTAATATTATGTTTAATAAAATACATATAACCAAACATATCCATATACATAATTTTCACTGTACAAATTTATACTATATAAACATATAGATTCAAATGTATATATTTCTTCTACCAAAGAAACAGAAGTTTCTGCAGAAGGGGTTGGGGAATGAGAGTGGGAAGGTAAAAATATTACCGGCAGTAAAAAAATATATATATGTTTGCATTTCAGTAAATTATCTTTAGCTCTATTTGATATCACTTTGTTCTATAAACCACTCTTAACCGTTTTGTTGACAAGAACACACTGATGTCATTTTATTTTGGGAATAGAAATTAATCAAGTGAAGGTAATTATTTGGAAGATTAATTTTGGGGAGAAGGAAGAAAATTATTAAGTTACTAATAGTAATGTTCAATCACAGCGGTTTAAATAAGTACAACTCTTGCCAAGTCTCTGTAAAAGAAGTGATGAGAGTTGAATTTTCTATTCTTTCATCATTCTGCTCACTGTTGAGAGTCATGAGATTAGTGTAAATAGTTCTAGAATATATGGCTTTTTCATTTCCACATTTAATCAAGACACTTTATGCAGGGAGACAAAAAAACATAACAGACAAGAATATAAGCTCAAAGTTCCAACTAAAATTCTAGAATCACTGTAATATTATAAGCTTTATAATCTAAATAAATGTGTATTTTTATAGGGTTATCATGAAAATGACATAAAATAATACATAGACAGAGCTTAGAACTGCCAATTGACAGTTAATAAATGGTAACTACAATAAACAAACACGACAAATAAAATCAGGGCCCTCTACCTGAGAAAAAGACCTTCACAATTCATTTACATGCAATGATCTGGGAACCCTTTAGAATTCTATGAGTCTAGAAGCATAACTTCAATTATAAAACTGTAAATTCACACTGGTGTAGTTGAATAGTTCTTGGAACTATACTGTACTAATAATAAACAAAAAATAAGAGATAGATTTAGACAAAATTAAATCACGAATATTTTGTTTCTTTCTTGTATGAAATTATCTAAGTTTGAATAATAATGGGAGAACTCAAACTACAGTATTGACTGCTTTTAGTATCTATTATTGTACAAAATAGTGGAATATTCAGTAAAGAGAAGCCTAGTAATGTATTTACAGTCTCATCTAAATTCTAACTTTGAACAATTTTAGACATTTACATCATTAATTATTAAGATGATTATGAAGGTTATAACTAACATCATAATTATAATTGTGACAATTTAAGAGCTTATTAAAGACCAAGTACCTTGCTAATATATATAAAATATATAATATAATTATATATGGAGAGAGTGCTAATTGATATGTATATAATTATTTAATTTAATACTCACAGTGGTATGATTTCACTATTGCTATTGACACTTTATACATGAAGAAACAGAAGTATCTTTGCCAAAGTCTCATGGTGGCACAAAGTTAGGATAAAAATTTGCAACTACTGGAATCTAAATCTAGTGTTTATGAGAATATGATGATTTGCTTGGATGGATTAAATCAAAATGGTGAAAGCTCAGATACCCTCTCATTCCCATATTTTCAAAAAGAAACCATGTAAACACCAAAAGGACAGGTTGTGTATGCACAGCAAATATGTTGCTATAACAGACAACAAAATTAAAACTAAAATCTGTTTGGGCTATTAAAAAAACATATTTAGGGCTTCCCTGGTGGCTCAGTGGTTGAGAGTCTGCCTGCCGATGCAGGGGACACGGGTTCGTGCCCCAGTCTGGGAAGATCCCATAGGCTGCGGAGCGGCTGGGCCCGTGAGCCATGGCCGCTGAGCCTGCGTGTCCGTAGCCTGTGCTCCGCAACGGGAGAGGCCACAACAGTGAGAGGCCCACGTACTGAAAAAAAACTTTAAATAAATAAATAAATAAATAAATAAATAAATAAATAAATAAAGACATAAATAAACATATTTGTCACAATCCAGTTTTTTGTTTTTTTTTTAAATCTTCAGAAAAGACCTGCTAAAGGAGAGTGGTAACCTGAGGAATATGGAATTCATACTCCTGATTCACTCTAATCTGTTACACATCTAATTTTTTCCCACAACACTCATGTCCAACTTTATTTTATAACATTAGCTGTTATTACTTGCTGATTGCCAAATTTAATGGATATATTATCATTATTTTAATAGATATTTTTTAGAATGTGACACTGTAAATTACCTTTCCTTCTGGAAACTTTCTTCTCCCAATTGATTTACATGATACCTCTTGCTTTATTTAAGGTACAGGCTAAGCTTCTGTAATATAGAAATCAAAAAAAAAAAAAAAGAAAGAAAAAGAAAAAAGAAAAGAAAGAATGGCTTTTTATTTCTCTCCCTCATGTAAGTCCAAAGGCAGTCAGGAAAATTCCACAATGAACAGATAGCTTTGCTCCATAGGTGGTCCATAGACCTACATTTCATCTTCTTTATCGTCCCACCATTTCCTAAATGTTGCCTTTATGCAGATTGCCAAAACCGGATCACCATCAGTATGTTCATGCTCCAGCCTATGGGAAGATGAAGCGAGTGGAGGGCAAAAACCACCTTTCAGTAAAATTCTATTTCTCTGCCATTAAACAAAGTGTAGTCCTATAGCCATATTTTCCTTAAAGGAAGGCTGGAAAATGTAGTGACCTACCAAGGTGGTCAAGGAGCCATCTAAAATTCACAGTTTAATAATAAAGTAATAAGATGAAGAAGGGTCAATGGATACTGGGAAAAAGTTAACAGTCTCTGGTACATTACATTTTCCATCTTTTTACTTAGAATTCCATCATTTGAATTCCTTGGGCATCTTGTTTTTATCTGTTCACTCACAAAATAAGACTGTTCCTTCTCTTGACCCTCATGATTTACTCACCTTGATGCCAACCCTCTGCAGTGTGTCTACTACATGCTTAGTGGATGAAGAGCTAAGGATTACATTTCCAGTCTCCTTTACTGCTTGGTGTCTTTAAAATTACATCAGGTAAGCACCCATGTGTGGCATTTGTAAAGCAGAATTAAACTAGCTTAGGTGGAGTCTATGATTTGGTTTCTGCTGCTTCTTTCTGAGGGTTGGTTTACCTGTGACACTGTGGCAGGAATCCAATATCAGTTCCTAGTTTCATTGGTAGTGAGAATTTTGACACCAAGCATGGTTTATTGCTCAGCTGTTATGACTGTGCCTATAGTCAATAGTTTTGGAAAACACATAGCAATCCCTGGGTCATGGCAAAGGAAATTTACTGACGGAGACATGTTTGTAGGACCCTTTGATTGTCAGTGGTATATAGGATTGATATCACACAACCTTGGCATGGAAACATATCTCTGAAACCCAAGGAATTTTCTGAAGAGTTTCATAATACCAGCACAATCAGGGAAAAATGTAATAGAATATTGCATGAACCTCACGCAAGCAGGATCTGAAAATGTTCTAATCTTTCAGATATATTTTGGGTTTTACTGTTGGCAGAGGTCAGGAAACAAACATGAAATGAACAATAAAAAATTTACAAACAGCAAATATATTTGGTTTCATGACAAGCTGAATAAATGAGAGCTATCAAATTGCTATAGATAGAATTTACCCACACTCTTTTCATTACATCTAGTGTTATCTAGCTAGCTAAGTAGCCATAAAATATATATAATAATAATTTTCCTCTGAAATTTTATATGAAGCATTTTGTAGTATAACATATGACTTAATATTCCATTCTTTATTTTCAGGATATTTGTTTAGCCTAAGAGAGAGGGGAAACAAACATCATTCAAAATGGTTTCAATGGCTAATCATTCTCCTATTTAAGGAAGGCAATAAGTACTCCTTTATTAAAGGAAGTATAGTTACATTTATTGTAGGAAGTATAGTTACATTATCTTAGAAGGGAGACTACAACTAGTATTTTATTACAAGTTGGAAGTTTAATTAAGAAAGGGATAGTATGTTTGGGGGCTCTGAGTTGCCAGTCGTTGTGAGGACTACAGCAATGACGAAGATTTTATTTCCCAAGTCTCTCCGAAACTCCTGTAAGTATGTTTTAATGTAAATTTATTTAGAAGGTTAAATATAATACTTTCCAGAATCTCTCAAAACTTTGCTGCCTGTAACATAACATCTGCCAAGCACGTATTTATGCCTGAGATTTTAAAGGTGAAACTGAACATCAGGTGATAAAAGCTGTGTTTCATTTGCTTTTCTGCTGGAATTAATGTGTCTGTAGGTGTGGAGCTTTAAAGGAGGTCACATTGCCCAGATCTTATCTTCAAAGATGTTGGGTGCTACAGTGCAGTCATCTATTTTGTTGATGTGCATCCTAACAAGGATCTGGGAACCCACCATTGTGGCTGCAGCTTTCTGGGTGCTCGGCGTCTTGGTCCTGGCAGGTACAGGAGATCACATGGTAGACTGGATAAGGTTTTTTGTTTCTTTGTTTGGGGAATTTGGAAAGCTTAATTTGGAAACTGCTTCTTCTGGCATTATAACAACTGTGTGTATCACAACATCTAATTGACTTATATCAGGTTCTGTTTTTAACTAGTTTTAGGATGAAATAAACAGGCTTTCAAATGACCCCCAGTGATCTCTACCTTCAGGTAGTCACACTCTTGTGTGACCCTCTTCCCTTGAATGTTCATGGGGCTTGAGATTTACTTCAGCAAAAGTTATGGAGCCTCACTTCCATGATTGGATTACACAGGATTTTGACTTCTGTCTTACCCACAGACTCACTGTGGTCTCTCTCCCTCGTTGTCTTTCATGAAACACACTGCTTCATTGTGAGTTGCCATATAAACAAGCCCATGTGTCAAGGAACTGAGGGCAGCCCCCAGCCAACAACCAACAAAAGCAGAGGTCCTCAGTCCAACAACGAACAAAGAACCACATTATTCCAAGAACCAGATCAGCTTGGAAGTGGATCCTTCCCCATAGGAGATCTGAGGTAAGACAAAAGGCTCAACTGGCACCTTGATGGCAGCCTTTTGGAGATCCTGAAGGAGAATACTCAGATAAACCATGCTGGACTCCTTTCACACAGAAACTGTGAGATAATAAATACATATTCTTATAAACTGCTAGTGTGTGACAATTTCTTACACAGCAATAGATAACCAATGCACTTAGCTATTTTTGTCTATTAAAATGCAACATCAATAAAATAAATAATGCCATGACATCTCTTTGAATTGACAATTTTGAAATTTATTTATTCACCTCAACTTTTTCCATAGTGCCTGTCACAGAGTCGCTGCCTCTGAACAACTCCCCATAATCTGCCCTACCCCCTTTTGTAATATTCTAAGGAACATTTATTTTGTACATCAAGCTAAGCATCAGGTAAACACCATGTAGATGTCTTTAACTTTGAAATATGTTTCCTGATATTAATGAGAATACTGTCAACAAAGGTGTACATGAAGGTCAAATGTTTCAAAATGCCCTGGGGCACAAATTAAATTATTTCGCCTGAGCAGTGGTAGTAAAAGAGGATAAATGTCAGAAAAAATTGAGTTAAAAATTTGCCAGATTTTATGCGCAATTTTTTTAAAATAGGTATTTCTAAAATATAAACAATGCATCCAGCAAAACTTATTGTTTCCTAAACAAAATTAATATTGAAAAATAATGGATTGTAGAATGACAAATTGTTTGAGTTACAGTTATTTAAAAAGGGACTTAGATCTGAATTACGAGTTACTGCAACTTGCTACTTAAAGGAACAAATGCTTGAAGATCCAATCCTGATGTGAAACTTTCTATTTGATAGACATGTTTTGGATTCATTCTCATTAACTACTGATATTTTTAGCCTAAGCTGGTAAGTAACACATTGAATATGTGCTGGGATATGTTGTCAGAAAAACTGATTTTATCTCATCTACAAGGTGGTTTTTGTGTTAATTTCCATTCTGAAACTAAGGAATTAATTTATTTGAATATGTTTTGTTTACTTTTTGACAACTGAAAATGCTTATTTTGAGTTCTTTCGGGATATTCATCTGGATGTTTGGTTGTATAGGAAAATAATTAAAACTTTTTTTTCTATGTAACTGTCAATCAGCATTAGCTTTTATATAGTGATTTAATGTCAACAGTTTCAGCATAATGCAGCGCAATCCATGCTTATATTACCTTATTCATAAATGGTATTCCTTCAATTTCCCCTATCAAACTTACAAAATTATTACAATTGAATCCATTTTTATTACAAATCCAGGTCTCTTTATAAATTCACAGATATCCATTTAACTACCAATATGTTTCTGGGCAGGTGTTAGTTGCTAAATATAAATATACATACTGCTACATATAAAATTTGTGAGGTGTTTTTCACAAATATTTAAGTTTAAATTAAGTAAAGTCTAATATTAATAAACTAAACCTATAACTTAATATTAGAACACCAAACTATGCAGAAGGAAAATAGAAGGAATCAACTAATATAGCTAAGAGCAGAAATAATTGAAATGCAAAATGGACATTTAAAACAGGAAACCAGGGCTTCCCTGGTAGAGCACTGGTTGAGAGTCTGCCTGCCGATGCAGGGGACGCGGGTTCGTGCCCCGGTCCTGGGAGAATCCCACATTCTGCGGAGCGGCTGGGCCCATGAGCCATGGCCGCTGAGCCTGTGCGTCCGGAGCCTGTGCTCCACAACGGGAGAGGCCACAACAGTGAGAGGCCCGTGTACCGCAAAAAAAAAACCCAAAAAAACAAAAAACAAAAAAAACCCCAGGAAACCAATCAAATATGGGTTTTCTACCACCCTCTCTCCACAAAACAAAACAAAACAAAACAAAAACACAGAGACCTGTAAAAAGAAAGGAGTCAGCAATAATACTAGGAACAAAAATATAAACATGATTACAGGAAAGCAGAGTTTATAAAGTAAACAAGAAAGTATTATGCTCAAGTATATGACAGTACAAAGTTAGGTGATATTGATTAATTCTTACAAAAATGAAACCCAAACTGATTCAAGATAGTAAAGGAAATTACAGGATACTTTAGAAAACTACAGGCCAATCTCATGGACAGAGATGTAAAAATTCAAAGAAAATAGCACAGTATTTGCTTTTTCAAGTAAGACTAAAGTCAACCTTATTCATTTCTATTTGTTGTTATTGTTTCCATCAATAAGATCATATGACTCTATTCATAAAAATATGTGATTTGGGGCTTCCCTGGTGGTGCAGTGGTTGAGAGTCCACCTGCTGATGCAGGCGACACGGGTTCATGCCCTGGTCCAGGAAGATCCCACATGCTGCAGAGCGGCTGGGCCCGTGAGCCATGGCCGCTGAGCCTGTGCGTCCGGAGCCTGTGCTCCGCAACAGGAGTGGCCACAACAGTGAGAGGCCCACGTACTGCAAAAAAAAAAAAAAAAAAAATGTGATTTTAAAAATTAAATTCATTTGTACAGAGTGCAGATTTTTCCTTCCTATTGTCAAGGGTTTATTTTTTTTTACCACTTTTAAATGTTGCTGTTGTTAAATTAGAACACAGCTATAGAACTTTGCACTTTACAATACTTATAAATCAGCCACTTTATACTGGTTTTTATTATTTTATCTTATCTCTGTAATTTTATATCTTCTTAGATTTTTCTAAATATACAATTGTACCTTTACAAATAAAACATAGTCTATACTAATTATGTCCATTATTTTTTTTTGTTGTTCTACTTATTATAAACTCATGT